>CANXYC010662982.1:0-49139 GCA_948193065.1 Aleurites moluccanus | reverse complement strand
TATATATATATATATATATATATATATATATATATATATATATATAATGATAAATTAACTGACGCCTCTCATTTTCAGTTAGGAGTAGGTAAAATTCAAATCATTAAATTTAATTTAATTTAATAATTTTATAGTTATTTAATTTAATTTTAATTTAAAATATAAAATAAATTGAAGATTTATTTTAATTTAAAATTTATTTTTTATTTTAAATTGAATCGAATTAAAATTATATTTATATTTATATTTATATTTATATTTATATTTTTTATTATTATTATAATTAAATATATTTAATTTAATTTTATATATATTTATATATTTTTTTAATTTAATATTAATTTAAAATTTAAAAAATTTATTTATAAAAATTAATTAAAAAAAGTTATTAAAAAAAAATTGATATGTTAATTAATACAATAGATAATTTTTTATTATATATTAAATTATTTTTAAAATTTTTTATTATCGATATTTTGTTAATATTTTTTTTTTTAATTTATAAATAAAATACTAGTAATTTATAAAAAAATATTTTAATTTAAAATTAATAAATCAAAAATAATTAAATCGAATTAAATCGATAATTTATTATAATAATAATTTAATTTAGTTTAAAAAAATTTTAAACAAAAGATTGTTTTAATTTGATAACAAACTAAATCATTCTTGTTATGGGTGTATAGAAGCTGTATTTAGGTTTTTAGCTCTTTAACAGTTCTATTATTGGCTCTAATATGCCTTATTATTTAAAAACAAACAATTAATAATAATTAATAATAACCTTCATCAAAGATATATATAGATTTTTTCTTTTTGGAGAAACCCCAAAATATAAACATCTAACTGTCTTCACTAATCAAGAAAGAGAAAGATTAGAATTTAATGAAACAAGTGTAATTGTCTGTGCTAATTACCAAACAATTAACATGCAAAATTTCAATACCTGAGTAGACGCAAACTTTAAATTGAAGAAAGATTTATATATATATATATATTGAGTGAACATAAAACAAAATTAGAGGGTAGTAAGAGGCTTCATCAATTATCACCTAATAAATAACAAAACATCAAGTGGTTCACAAGCATGATATCCATTAAAACAAATTGATAATTTGTTCTAATTTAAATTATTGGAACATGAATGTGAAAAATCTCAACATGATCAGGCGATAGGATTACTGAGAAATATTTTATTAATTAAAAAATATATTATTTAATTGATAAATTAATAATTTATTAATTTAAAAAGAGTATTTATAATTTAATAAATAATATTTAATTAACTAAAAAATTATTATATTTTATTAATTTAATAATCAATTTAATATAAGTTAAATAAATTGAATAAATTAAATATGAATTAATGAAAATAAAAAAAAAATATTCTCAATTGAATATAAATTAAATAAATTGAATAAAAAATATGTATAAATTAAATATAAATTAAATAAAAAATATATATGTGAGTATAATTATTTAAATTTAAAATAATTTTTTATATAAATCAATTCAAAAGATCTCTTTTATATTTCATAATACAATGGCTCCTCATCTAAAAAGTGTTTAAAAATAAATCACGACAGATAAAATACGTAAAGTATCATATGAGTATAGTAAAAAGCATCCCACATGTATTAAAAAAAATTATAACAATGAATTTTTAACATATTTTTCCTGAAAATTAGTTAAAATGCAATATCAAATATATTCAAGTAAAATTAAAAATGAAAAGAACTTAAAATTTTTATTATAATTTGAAAATTCAATTTTAAAACTTCTAAATGCAATAAAAAAAATTAAACATAAAATCAAATTAAATTTAAATTTTAAGAAAAATCAAGTAACAAAAGACTTATATTTTAATAAAGTATTATAATCTTTCATGTATGTAATGTCAGTAAATTATTTATTTATAATATAAATGAAATCATATAATTATATATAAATTTTTTAAAAAATATTATTTTATTAATCTATTAAAATTATTAATTTAATCTATTAATTCAAGTTGAAACAAAAAAAAAAAATTATTAATTTATCATTTTATTGTATGTACTAAAGGCTGTGATATAAACTTAAAACATGCCTAAGTTGACCGTGAAATTCTTTTAAGTTCAGACAATCTACAAAGTTTTGGAAACAATTAATTACAATAAATTTATTAATAAAAAAATACTCCCTCTATTAATTAGATTAAAATAATTTATTTAATTTTATATTCTTAATTTTATTTTAAATTAAATTATTATATTTTAATTAAATATTATAAAAATAAAGTAAAAAAAAATAATAAATATTATTTTAAAAATTTAAAATGATAATTAAAAATATAAATAGATAAATTTTTAAAATGATATAAAAAAAATGGAAAGAATAATATTTTTTTAATTAATTACAACATATAAATAAATCATGTACATTGAAATTATGAAGTTTATGAAATCATGTACACATTAATAAAAATAAATACACCAAATACATGCACACCACACGATAAACTAGCGAGTGGATATTTCCAAAAAAAAAAAAAAAACCTTGCGAGTGGAGGTTGGTGGTAGACTGGTAGTAGTTGACACTGGACATTAGCACGTGTGTCTCGGTAGAGTTTATTCTTGTATGTTACCAATGATCTACTTGAGCATGTGCCACAAGATGCCGGACCCATCTTATTAGTTTTCAACTCCTCTAAGTTTGTAAATAATCAAATCACTGCTTTCAAGAAAGAAATCAAATAAACAAAGCTTTAGGGGGTGTTGGAAGATTTCCTGGAAATAAAGAACAGAGCACACATTACTTTTTAAGTCTAAAACATGATCCCAACAACCCCTATTGATTTAGTGATACAATTATATTGTAAGATCTTAAATTGAAACTACAATTAAAATCAAATTTACCAAAAATAAACAAAAGTTTAAAGACATGGTGGTTTGGACTGATTCATAAAAATTTTAAACCATGTTGCTACTTAGAAGTTGATGACCATCCACAAGCTATTAGAATATTTGTCATATATACAAACTCAGAAATCAGAATCATGGATGATGCATTTCAAAATAAGCATTATACATTAATGTTATCAAGGCATGCCTACTTCCCTTGAGAAACGCTTAAGCTCATGGGGCTAAATTAATGTATGCGCACTATACAATTATTGTATTTCTACATTTTAACTATTTACGAAGAAAGATATTCAACTACTATTTTTTTTTCTTTTGCAGATCTTCTATATCAGTCCCAGGCCTCAAGCCAGTCAGCATAAATATAGAATGGTTGAACTTCTGCCATCGGGAATTTGACAAATGAATCTGTATTTTTCCAGCATAATAATAATAACAATAATAATAAAAGCCACAATCTGAGCTGTGTAAACCAGGGGAGAAAAATCTTTGAACACAGTTATTGCTGTCACTCACCCGCGACTCAACTGTCAGCAGGTTTAAAACAATAGGTCCTTAAAACAGGAGTCGCAAATACAAACCGCTATTTTAATCACTACTAGTCATACTGAGAAAGCAGCTCCTTTTACTGCCATGACAGTTTAATAAATAATTTGATTCATTGTTTAAAGACCATTTTCATACAAATGTTCACATTTCTCTTGTCTGTTGTCTTTTAAAATGAATCCAGTACTTTGAAAAGCCAGAAAGTATAGCCATCAATATGAAGAATAACTTTTGATATGATAAATCATAACTTATAAATGATAAATAAAATGATATCCAAAAGTCTATCGGAATTCTGGTGAAATTACGTAAAGAATATAATGAATTACCTGAATAGTTGCCAGAATAATGTTGGTCAAATCCCATCAGTCTCTGGATTCAGAGAGGGTTGAGCGAAAAAATCCAGTTGACACCTTCAATAATCAAATTTCAGGAGGTGGCAATTTCCAGAAATTCCAAGAATTAAAATCCTCCTGTTCCCAGGGAGGGGAAAAAGGGAATTAAAAATTAGTCATTCCATCGAAGAATTAACTAAATCTGAAATTCAGCAAGGAAAGGTTAGAACTCATGGATTGCTTGGACATAGACAGTATACAAAAATATTACCAAGACTAGACACCATAGGAACTTTGATATTCTCAAACACAAATATTCAGTTATTGGAAAAGGAAGAAATGGCCCCCCATGAAAACAGAACTCTAAGATTGACTTGTCGCAATGGATGTACAAAATAGCTCCAAACTTATTACATGCATAGAGTACTAGAGTGGAAAAAGGAAGCAGAAACTAAACCTGCTCAGTCGATGTCATGACTGGGAACATGCCATGCACAAGAGCATGAAGCGAAGTATATGATCTTGTGTCAACAAGGCGGTTCACAGCAACCTCACCCTGCAAATGTAAATCATTAAAAGAATAATGTTGACATTATTATATTGGCAATGGATGTATGATGCTTTCCTTTAAGCATGAAGGCCTTGAATTACCTTCGGATTGATAATGAAAATCTTTCCCCTTGGGATTCCAACCTTAAGGTAGCTAATCTCATCAGTATCTCTATTACCGAAACCAGCATAGAAAGGGTTGCAATCAGAAGGAAACAATGCCCGGATATCCTGGAATTCAGGAGAATTAAAAACATTAGAACCCACTTTCATTCAGAAATCGAGCAAGCCTTTGTATACTAGTTCATTTTAAAAGTTTTTATTCAAAGCACAGTTTCCTATATAATTTATACTAAACTTCAAAATATATAAATTTAATCCACCAGAAGAAACGAGTCATAACCTCCACTAGTAAGTATTTCAAAATGTTAACATAACAAACAGAAACTTGGAATATTTGGTATCAGCATTTTGGTATTTTTCGGGACGCAATGTGTATATCCAAAGTCTTTAGGGACATTTGCTGGTTTGAAATGGATGGATGTTTGGGAGGTTGAAGATGCAAAAGTTTTTCGGATTAATGCTGCAGTTTTTTGGAATAGTTAGTGTGAGAGAAATGTTCATCTCTTCAAAAACAAAGATTGTACTTTCATTTGCTGTGCAAAATGGTGGTTTTCTTGGCTTCTCTATGGGCTTCTGCTACAGCCTACAGGAACTTTCAAAGGGGGTTCCTTTAGGTGTTATTCAGATAGATTGTGTTACAAAAGCTTATTCTCCGTTGTTATTCTCATTTTGTGTTAGAAAAGCTTATTCTCCATTATTATTCTCATTTCTTCTCTCTTAATAAAATTTCTTTTCTTTTAAGAAAACTAACCTCCAGGCATGCTATCTTGAATTCATGGGGAGCTCTTCTAATAACTGAAAAAAAAAAATAAGGATAATAAGTAGACTATTTATAAATAGAAAATTCATTAATTGTTAGTTTTTAAGAAAGCTTTATTGTTAGCATAGAGCATCAGTGGAAACCAAAAGAACCATCAAGATACATGCATGGCATACCAGAGAAGTGATCCCTGCATAAATTGTAAAAAGTAATGCAATACAAATCTGTTACCTTCACGAAATAGAGAAGGAAAAAGTCCATCTGGGGATATAACAACAGGACCATCTGGTAAAGCTTTCCCATCCTACAAATGAAAGAAAATAACTTTGTTTTAAAAAAAAAATAAAGAGCCAACAGAAACATAAATTTCAGATCCAGATATCTCAAACTTTAAATCGTGAGTTAAGACTCAATCACCTGCTTAAGGTTAACTAGGAACTGTCTAGTAATATAGGCTTGAGCAATCGCACGAGCACTTAGATAAAGGAATTGATACCCATTTTCCTGTAACAAATAATAAAACATATTTAATCCATGCAAGATATAATAACATTGTCACTATTCACAAGTCAAGTTGCAAGTGAGAGAAATTTAACATTGCCAAATATCATAATTATATATTTGTAGAAAGGTAGTTCTTTATGAACCATAAACTTGAGGGCCAAAAGAAGGCTCTCAAATTTACTCACAAGGAGCCTACGTCTAGAGGTTTTCTTCTTTGGAGTGATGAATATGACATATCAAGCATCGCCAAGCAAAATATGAACCCTCAAATATATTCCAATCCGAACACATAAAAGGAGATACCACAGACCTTAATGGCTGAAAATAAATGTGCAACCCCAGTTTGTGACCAATCTACACCAACCAAAGGCATGAACTGTCCTAGAACATCTGATCTGCAGTGGCAATGTCAAGCAAAGGAGTCAGTAAGACCAAGATTAACCCCATGACTTCAAGATAGCAAAAGCTCAGCAAAACAGAAAAGTATGGCTTTCACAACTTCAAGGCTGTATTTATGTGATGCAAGCTGTGTCAATGCCAAGGAACAAGTATAAAAAGGGCACACAGAAAAGATAAATAGTTTTTGCAATGCATTACACATCATATTGACAATGATGTTGCAGGATAATTTATGATTCTAATTTCTAGATCTGCTTCACTAACTTCCACTTCCCCATTACACATCATCTTTACTTCTTACCCACCCACAAGGCTTTATGGAAAGAAAAACCACGTTTCTTATGGAGTCCAGCAGCCACAGTGCAAAACAGTACATTATTTTATTTGATCTAAATAAAGTAGGCATTACACTCCCAATTCATTTTGAATGAAGATGAGTTTTCAATCAGGCCTTTTGTCTAATGCCAGACAGATTATAACCACCAAAACTGGTTGGCACCGTTAAGTTTGATAAGCTACATGTGATACTATTTTCTGATTGTATGCTCTTTACTGGCATGCAGTTTTGCCATTTCAAACACAAATTTAATGAGCAAGAATGTGAAAACTGGAAAACTTCAACTTGTAATCATTTCATATTTCAAAAGATTTAGAATCGCTCTATTGCATTAGAAAAGCTTAGAAAACTCTTACTTTGTTATCGTCCCATCAACATCTGAAATCACTATGCGAGTGTTCCATTTCCACAAATAAATTCTAGCATCAACCTGTTTAGCAGCACAATTTTAAGTAATCACCCAAAAGAAAATAAAACAGATTAATGAGAAAATAGCAAAATGGGAAAAAAAAATTAATTCATGAGTAATAATGTCAATGACAAATTGCAATGACCTTCTGCCTCCCCAGCATTGCAGTAGAGAATGTGAACGTTACTGCATTAGTCCCTTCTTTTAGATTCAGGGATGCAAGCTCTTTAGACGTTGGAGTCATTGCCTTTACTATCTTCTTTGAGGCCTTCCTTTGGAGCACATGTTTTTTATCATCAGTGCAAATGTTACTGTCTGAAACATTCTCGCCACCAGAAATTCTGATGTCATTTACAGTTGGCTGCATGGTCTTCCTAGATCTTGATCTTCTGAAAGGGAAAGGCCAAAGACTCCAGCTTCCACCAGTGGTAACCATGACTTTTGATGGATCCCCTACAAGAGATTCAATAGGAATCATGCCTTTTGGTTCAAATATATTTTCACTTCCAAATGCTACCATTCCTAAAACAATAGGAGCAGCTATATCCCATGGGAAGCAATGGCCACCAATTCTAACAAGAAGCCTATCATTCTCCATAACTGCAGGACTATACAAAATTTATTTATATCCAGCTTTTCAGCATCAAATGCTTGAGAAGTAGCTTCAGCTGCCATTCCTTCATATAACAAGTGTTTGCACAGAGATATCTCCACATACAGCACAATGCATATGACTTTCTAATGGTTGCTGAATGAGAAGCATTTAAACAACTATCACAATTAAAAAATAAGATAACTGCTCCACAGTGTTCTCAATTGCAATTACACTGAAAAGCCAATAATTTAGAGACAATCATTTTTAAAATGGAAAAATATGTTCCTTAAGAAATGTCAAAAAGGTTGTTGTAGAAGAAAAAATATATTGTTGTCTAAACGTAGCAACATTCATATACTTTTACTATAAGAACAAATTACCCAATAATTTGAAATTTAAAGTAGACTGATGCTTTCATTTCAGTAAGTTGCCCAACCCACCTGAAATCAATGCAAGCCCACAAAATAAAGTGGCATAAAAGCAAACATCCAAGAACTCTTACCAGCAGCAGGATTGCCAACACCATTTTCGATATCTTCCAATTGATGAGTATTTTCCTGATTGGAATATTCCTGTGCTGACTGACTTTCATTGCATGTATCTGATTTTGCATACTGTGACTCATTCTTGTCGTGCAATTCCCACTCCAAGGATTCAGAATTCAAGTCCAGTGAATGGCTAAGAGGGTGATGGAGGTCCTCAGTACCCAGATTATCCATGTGAGACCATAAATCAGGTAATGATTCTGTCAGCCGTCCATCTTCCACACTAACAACACTATGTCGATTAGAAATATCAATAGGACTTGATGTTAACTTCAAATTATCTGTAAAGTGTTTAAAATCGCCTAATCTATTCTTTTGAACAAAGTTGTCTGGAAAGGAATACGATGCATCATTTGTATATGGTGACCCATTCAGTATTTCAATCCCTTCTGAACAAATTGAGGGATGATTATCTTCATCAGCAGCATCTGGAAAATTTGACTCTTCATCAACGGTATCTGGAAAATTTGACTCTCCCTGAATTTCTCTTAGTTCAAAGTCATCAATATCACTGAAGTAGAATTGTTCTTCCTCTGAACTCTCTGACACTGGAATCGGAGCTGCTTTTATTGGGGCATAGTCACCATTAAGTAGTTCCAAGTCACCAACAGAATCCAGAGAAAGCCTGAGTTCGTTCCTGGTAATTTTATCCCCAATATCTATTTCATCTTGTAGTGTATTAACTGAGTTGCCAAAACTGGTGTTAAACCTAATGGTCTTTGACTCTACTTCAACTGAACCAAGTACAGTGTCCACATAGGCCGTCTGAGCATAGGAAGTTGACACTGTTAAAGATGCTTCAAGGTTTGTCTCATCGTGGCCACGCATAGAAGTAGAAGAAGGATTCATTTGTTGAGAATAACCACCACGAGACTCAACATCTTCTCCCTCCAACTCTATATTCTCAGCTTGCTGGTTAACTGTATCCTGAATGAAACATCTACCACTTCAATGTCAACATTCAGAAATTATCAAGCACGTATCAATTAAATAACTCAACTAATCTAAAGTTTAGGTACAATCAGAGCCAAGCTTAATATTTATAGAGTTTGAGTTCTGCTCAACAAACAAATGCATGATATAAACTTGCCTCAAGCTAAAATACAAGCATGGCCTATGATACCTAAACTCAGACTTGATTTATTGGTTGTTCCACGTGCCAGAAAATGCGGCTTGACGCTGTCACATGACAACTAAACCTTAACAGCTTCGTGCCAAAATCTTAAAAATTTTACGAATTGTTTTTCATACTAAAGATGGAAGAAGAACAAGAACAAAAAAATAATTGTAGAGGCACGCTTCATATATGGACCTATGGGCAACTCAAAAACCTGCATCAGGCCATAGCTTATACATCCTGGAGGCCTAACCTTTCAGAGGGATGCTTACTTTAAAAAGGAGGAACAAAGGCTCCTTTCTTTCCAAATAGGGAAAGCCTCGCAAACTTCATGGAGCTTTCTTTCCATCAAATCCTCATCAGCCTAACATTGAATATGTTCAACAGTCAAACGACCCATAGGCACCATCTTACAGAGACAGAGATCTGCACAAGTGATGAAATAAACTCGCAAGCCCACAACATGATCCTTCATAACTGGATTAAGCTTATTAAATGACCCTAATCAAATGAGCTTGAACCTGGAATATTTACATATCAAATTGAACTCAATTGAGCATTTGGCTGTGTCTGTCAAAAGTAGAAGACTAGTAGGTCAGCTAATTAACAGCCCTAGGTGTTATTTCTATTTGTATTTACAACAGTTCCCTCTTCTCTCCCAGAAATTTCTATTTGTCATATATGTAGTCGCTATCCTTTTTTCCAAAAGTTGGGAGAAGAAAAATAAAAGATGCTGATTGTTCAAAAGTTCTTCTGCAAGTATAAATAAATATGGTTAGAAGATTTACCTCAGCTAGTGACTCAGTTGTCACATGCAAAATTTCAGCACGAAAATGAATTTCCCTGGGTCGTCCACTGGCAAGGGACAGTGTTTCCTCAGATTCTCCTTTCAAACCATCCAACCCCAATATTGAACTTTCAGATGTCTCACAACGAATGAAGGATTGAACTCTGCTGAATCCATTCTCTTCCTCTGAAACGCCAAAACCTGGCAATACAACATCTCTTTCATCAGAAGCCTGTTTTTCGCCCAACTTCTTGTCAGGACATGCTTCAAAAACACCTGCACTTTCTGATTGTTCTTTTGAACCATCCAACACCACTACTGAACTCTCAGATGTCTCACAATGCATGGAGGACTGAATGCTACTGAGTCCACTCTCCTCCACAGAAACACCAGAACATGCTTCAAACACATCAGTGATTTCTGATTGTTCTTTTGAACCATCCAAAACTGTTGAACTCTTGGATGTCTCAAAAGGAATGAAGGATTGAATGCTACCGAATCCACTCTCCTTCTCTGAAACACCAAAACCTGGCAATACAACATCTCTTTCATCAGGAGCCATTTTTTCGCCCGACCTCTCTCTAGGACATGCTTCAAACACATCCGCAATTTCTGGTTGTTCTTTTGAACCTTCCAACACCTCTGTTGAACTTTCCGATATCTCACAATGAATGAAGGATTGAACTCTACTGGATTCACTCTCCTCCTCGGAAATATGAAAACCTGGCAATTCTACATCTCTTTCAACAGAAGAATGTTTTTCATCTAACTTCTCGCTAGGGAAGGCTTGAAACACATCTGCAATTTCTGAATCAGAACAAGTGACCTCAGGGATTAAATCCTCAGCATCATTATCATGGTCAGCATTCTGCAAACAAGGTTCATCTGTTTTTCTTGATATTTCAGATATCTCAACCAATACCTCCTCAGAAACATGAAAACCTGGCAATACATCCTTTTCATCAGAAGCCTGTTTTTCATCCAACTTCACACCAGGAAATGCTTCAAACGTGTCCTCAATATCTGAATCAGAACAAGAGGCATCAATATCTTCATCAGCATCCTGCAAACTAGGTTTATCAATCTTTCTTGATATTTCAGATATCTCCAATTTTTCTTCTAGAAAACTCTCATTTAACATGAACTTTTCGATAAGGTTGGCTGCAATCTCTACATGCTCCAATGAATTTATACTTACCATTCCAGCACCATCACCTCCCTCTAGATAACCACCGTCCTTAATCGACCTCTGTTCCAAAACCAGCCCAGATATCCTTGACTGGCGGGAATTATTCCAAGCCAAAATATTCCCATTACTTGCATTAATCTGATCACCTGAATTTGAATTACTGCCATCGCAATTGCAACTTTTGGACTTCATTGGACTCCTGTTTTTCTGGGATTGCTCATCCATCTCATAACTTGAAGATCGATATGAATTATTCCAAGCCAAAATATTCCCATTACTTGCATTAATCTGATCACCTGAATTTGAATTACTGCCATCGCAATTGCAACTTTTGGACTTCATTGGCCTCCTGTCTTTCCGGAATTGCTCATCCATCTCATAACTTGAAGAACGACATGATACAGATTCGCCTTCTTCTCCTTCTAGTTCCCTGAGAAAGTATGCTTCTCCTCTTGGATCAAGATACATGTGGATAATTGTTTCAATTCCATTAACAGTAATGGTAACCAACTGTTCTCTTGCCTTCAAAACCCCTTGAAATTTCCCAAACCGAACATACCAAGGAGAGGACTTGAAGCTCCCATCTGGCTGTTCCACCACAATTATATCCACAGCCCCACCAAAAGGGTGGAAGGGGCCAGAGACTGTGTACACGCCTCGGGTGATATAGCTGCCTAGCCTCCCTACTGCATGCATCTTATGACACTTGGATTTCTCAGATCACCCAAGTTCTTAAAATTCAAACATAACCTTAGAACCAGAGTTAAGAACCCCACAAGATTGTGAGGCTCTATTAGTATAAAATACAAAGCGGTGAATTGGACACACTTCTAAGATTTCCAATACCTCCAAGATTTCAATTCTGATAGAACCCTGAACGGAGAACCAAAATCACATAAAAATTTAATAATCCAGTCAATAAAAAAATCATAACATTTTGTTTTCGTATTAAAGTCAAAACGAATCCAGATTATCAAATTAGCAATAAAAATTATAACGAAACACTTAACAAATTTCAACTCATTGGGAATGTATCTTGGATAAAGTCATTGATCATTTAAAGCAATTTGTTATCCCATCTTTTAGATAGTTAATGTTCATTTAATTACTTCCTAATTCAAACTAGTGGTAGGTAGAAGCCTAGAACTAATCTAATATCATATTTAAGACATAGAGACTGAGCAATTACATTGAATTAACTGTTATTACTAAAATTTAAAGAAAATAAAGCGCACATTCACATTTTCATTCCAACAATGTGAAGCATCCAAACTTCAGGCAATATTGCTTTCTAATCACATCCCATCTCAATGGCACCATACCTTAAA
This sequence comes from Aleurites moluccanus, assembly GCA_948193065.1. Classification (NCBI taxonomy): domain Eukaryota; kingdom Viridiplantae; phylum Streptophyta; class Magnoliopsida; order Malpighiales; family Euphorbiaceae; genus Aleurites; species Aleurites moluccanus. The sequence continues at coordinate 36,716 of CANXYC010662982.1, read as the reverse complement.
TTAACAGAAATTCATATTAGAACTCAAGTAATCACTTATGTAATTTCTCCACCAGATTACGCTAAACGAGATTTAAAAAATTTTATAAAAAAACCATAATTTTTTAGACAATTCAAAAATAAAAGTAGAATCTTATAACTTAAATCACAAAATATGATTGAAGAAAAAATCAGATATAGAAACAGAGATATAACCTTCAAAACCGATTAGAATACCGCGCTTTGAGATTAAATAACCAAAAAAAATAAACGTGAGGGAGTCGTCAGCAACGTCTTCGATGAAGAGATTGATTGCCGGCGACGTGCAGAGAATTTTAAGTGCAAATTGGAGTTTATAGGATTATAAAAAAATAAAAACAAATATTGTCGTTCTGAACAGGATAGACATAGAACGATGTTTCTTTTAATATATATTGACAAATTATCATATATCACCGCTTGCGCATTTAAAGCGTGGTATAAAACTTGCACTCTAAACAAAACTAAAAAATCAAATCAAATCTTTTTTAATAATATTATATAGCAATGTCAGCAAAATTTTTATACAAAAATCAAAAATCAATTTTTTAAATTTTGAGAATTCTTTACTCCTTATTTTATTTATGCTAATACATATTTATTTTAAAATTAATTAGTTTTAAATTTTTATATTTTATTTCATTATATTAAAAAAAATTACATTTTCTTAAATAATACTAAAAAATTTATATATTTTTATTTCATTATATTATAAAATCATTTCATTTAATTTTTTTTTATTTTCTCATTAATTAAATATTAAAAAATTAAATTTTAATTAAAATATTTATTTTAATACTCAAAATACTCCCTTTCCTCCTCCTCCTTCTTCCTACCCCCAACCCAGTCAAATCCTACAATCAGCACCACATGTATCAAGCACTGCAGCGCATACCCACAGATCCAAAGCCTAACAGGCGTATTCGGCTTCTCATCCGCTGTCAGAATCAACATAGCTACCGAAATCACCACAAAAGCCGTATTCCACAGCATGTCCAAGGCAACAACAGGCTTCGAATACCCCCCAATCAGAGCGTTGTAATTCTTAAATCCAAATATCATAGCGCTGTTCAATAATTCTTCTTCCTCTGCTCTTTCTTATCAAATAAACATATCCACATCTAATGTGGCACCTAGCCAGATAAGAGATGATGTGTGGTCATATCTTTTTGTTGTTCTCACTTGTTCCTTTTTTTTTTTTTTTGTATGGGTTTCTTTTTTTTTGCTTTTGCTTTTTCTTTTCTTCGCTTTAAAGGATTTTATTTGTTTTCTTTTGATATTCCTCACTTGCATTGCAGCATCTATGACTCTCATTCTTGGATTCTGTGGGTCTATGAACTTGCAATTGGGTCCCAATTGCTCACGTCTTGTCAAAACCAACCCTTTATTTGTTCCGTCTATTGAGGTTTTTTTACTTCTTTTTTCCTTGTTTTGGATTACTTGTGCTGCTTCCACAAGTATTAAAGAAAATCTCATTTGGTCTATGTTAATAGATATAGGGTGTCACTCTTCATATATGTAACAGGCTCAGGAGGTAGATGAGCTGAAAATTGGGCCAATGCTAAATGGATTTTACACCGCTATGATATTTGGATTTAAGAATTTAACAGTGGGTTTTCTTCCAAATTAAATTTGATGGTGGTGTGGTGGTGGGTGGTGGTGAAGATTGTGGGTTGGTGGTTTCTTTTTTCTAATTAAATTTAATGGTGGTGGTGGAATGGTTTTAGATGAAAATTTTAATTTGATTGGAAATGATTATATTGAAAATAATGATTATTATAAATTTTTTATATAAATTTAACGAATTTTTTAATAGATTAATATTAAATTTTAACGAAATTGAAATGTTTAAATTTTTTTTTTATAATTTTACAAATATATAATTTTTTTTAATATAATTAGTTAAAATATAAAAATTTCAAAATAATTAACAATTTATTTTAATCTCATATTATATTCACAAATACAATATATATTATAATTTAAAAATAAATTCAAATTATATTTACTTTTTAAATATTTTAAACTTTATTTTATAAATTAATTATTTTCACATAAATTATAATTAAGAATGTTAAAGTTGGACAGAAATCATTTTGAAAATTTTTATATGAACTAAATGCTATATAAATTCGAATCTGTAGAGACAAATAATGACAAGTTAAAGTTCAATTGAGATCCGATTAGTCCAATGTTGAAATGGAATCAAATCAAAATTAAATCGATTTTCTCAATTGATTTTCAATTTTAAATCGATTGTATTGGACCGTGTTTAATAATCATGTATATATACCGACATACATACGAATATAGATGTGAATGTTCTACTCTCCTTTTTTGAAATGTTGTCTTCGAAGATGTGGGGAGAGAAGAAGAACCTTCAGGAAGCGTCACGTTGAAGATTTTGGTAAGCTCCCCAATCCCTACGTAATCTATTATATATATATAAAGAAAAAAGTTGAGTAATTAAAATAAATACAGTAAAATCTCTAATTAATAATTTATTAATTTAAAAAGAATATTTATAATTTAATAAATATATATTTAATTAATTAAAAATTTATTATATTTTATTAATCTTATAATTAATTTAATATATATTAAATAAATAAAATAAAAAAACATAATTAATTGAATACAAATTAATTGAAATAGATAAAAAATATTTAATTAAATATTAATTAATTACAATGATAAAAAAATATGTGACGAATTAAATACGAACTAAATGAATTAAATAATAAAAAGTGATAAATTAAATATAAATTAAATAAAAAAAAAGTGAATATAATTATTTAGATTTTAAATAATCTTTATAATATTTTTTAATAAAATACATATCATAATCTATTATATGTGTAATATTAATAAATTATTAATTTATAATATAAATGATACTATATAATTATATAATGATTTTTAAAAAAAATTATCTTAATAATTTATCAAAATTATTAATTTAATCCATTAATCTAAATCATGACTATAAAAATTATTATATAATAAATATTATTAATTTATCGAATATTAATTTATAGAGATTTTAGTGTAGATCTTTTTATATTAAAAATTATTTATTTATTTTGTGACTATTTTATAATTTTTAATAATTTATTTATTTATTATAATTAATTATTATGCCTATAAATTAATATATTAATTAAAATTATGACAATAACTAAATCATTAATATTTTTATTAAATTAATAATTTATTATATTTAATGTTTTATTTTCTAGGCCTTTAGATTACTTAATAAATTGCAATGAACATCATAATCATTTTTTGTATTTCATTATATGCTAGATCTACACAACCACACACACACACACACACACGCATATATATATATACAAATAAATAAATAAGTCTTCTCTGTAGGTGGCCCAAAGACTCCTCATCAAAGAGTCGGTGATTTGCTATATCAAAATGTCTCTGTGGGCCGGAGGGTGGTTCAATCTGGTTTATATAATTGGGCCCACCCCTTTGCTTTCCACTCTTGGGATGAGAAAAGAAAAGAAGAAGAAAAGTCAAACCGTGATCCGAAAATTGGAAAAACTAAATTCTAAAAGAAATTTTTAATTCAACCCCAAAATTTTGAAATCATTTTACAAAATTGATAATTGACTAAATCAAAAAGAACAAAAATGTATATATTATATATATTTTTAATATCAAATATTTTCATTTTATAAAACTAATAATTACTTAAATTAAAAAATATATTATAAATAATTTTAATAATTAAGATTTTGAGTCAATTTATTTATATTTAATCTAATTTTATTTATTATGTGTCATATTACGGATCGTGTTAAAAAATATGTTATGAATGTAGATTCTATTTCCATAGAGGAAAAAAAAAAGAACAAAGGAAATATTGAGTGTCTTACTTTTTAGCCATCTTTTCTTCAAAAAATAATTTATAATTGTTCAGTTATGAAGATAATGTAAGAGAGGATTGCTTGGTAATTATTTAATATAATTTAATTTAATAAATAAAATAGAAAATAAATCCATTTTCTGGATTAGCAAGTCCATTGATTTGGACATATGCCTCGTGTTAAAGTGGGTTGTGCCTGCAACGTGTACTGCAGATCATATGCACACGCCTAAATATTGTCCCTTGCATTCCTTAAATGAAATTTTGGTCTTATGGTCAAATACAAATCACAATTAAGAGATTTTCAAAAGGTTTGTGAAAATCATTTAATTTGTCATTAGAAAAAAAAAAATGTTTCAGAATAATTGGATTAACTTTTGATGCATTCTAAAATTCTTTCATTATATTATTTGTGGTTTGAATTTTTATATAATTATTAAAAATTATTTTATGAAAATAATTCATCATTTTGTCCCATAGCTCATACCTTCAATTTATCATTTAAAAAATTGGTTTCTTATAATTATAATTATTATTATTTTCAGGATAAAATTAAAAAATTAATTTAAAATTAAATAAATTTTCATGATTGTTAAAATAAGACGAAACCAATCAATTGAATAGAAAAAATTAGAATTAAATTATAAATTAGACCGGTCAATTTTTTTTTACTCGTCCCTAAAGAATTAGACCAAAAATTAATTAAATCGATTAAATTAAATTAATTTTTCTAGTTTAGGTGGATCAAGTTTATTTATTTTTTTAATTTTTTTCAAAACGATACCGTTTTATTCTTTAAATCTTTTTAATAAATCATTATACTTAAAAAGATTTCAACCCCAAGATCTTTTAAAGGTTTTTTAAAGTTATTTTCATTATATTGAAAACAAATTTGTTAATATTTTTATAAACTTAATATTTATAATTATCAGATAATTTAATTAATTAATAAATTATACTATTAGCTTTTTAAAATAATTAAACCTATTAAATTTAATGTACTCTTAAAATATGTATATATATTTGTGATTTGAAATTTTATTTTAATTATTATTTAATATATTTGTTAATTAATGTGTATTAATTTATTTTATATAAATATATTTTATTTATCATATTTTGAATATATAATATAATTATAATATATCTTATATTTACTACATATTAAATTTAATTATGATTTAACTCTTATTTAATATTTTTAATAGTAAAATTATCTAAATATTAAAAAATTAGAGGATAACTAATATGATGCATGAGTTAATTTTTTTTATATAATAATATATTATAAAAAAATATTTTTTATAATTTTATGTAAAATTATGATAATTTTTATTTTTATAATAATTAGTTATTATTATATTACTATTTTAAATTTAATTGAATTATTTTTCTATTGTATAATAGAAAAAAATAGATTAATGTATATTTTTTCTATTATATAATATTAAAATTAATTATTTTGATTTTATTTCGGTTCAATTTCAATTAAACTTTTGATTCTCTATTTTCACTGATTTTCTGATCAATTCGGTTCTAAAAATATTAGTTGAAATTGTGTAAAAAACTGAATTTAAATAGATAAAGTGTTAATTTTTTATAGACTAATGAGATTTTTCTCATGGGTGTATAAGTATCATTTTGTCCCTAATTATTTTAATATTATCAAAAGACAAATTTTTATTTGTAATATTATTGAAATATTTAAATTTTGATAGTTACTTTTAAACTATTTCTTAATAAAAATAATGTTATAATCATCAAAGATTGATGAAGATGATCATGCATGCATATGAAACTCTCATGTAAAACTTTACACTACCATTCAACTTTGAATTCAAAATTTCCTTAAAAAAATTAAACTTTGAATTTAAAATTCAATTAACTATTTAATTTTGGACTTTCCTTTTGGGAGAAAATAATTAGAAAGATCTATAAATGCATGAAACTATGATTTTATTGGCCATCTATTTCAAAAGTTCTCTACTTTTTATCTTTTGTTGTCGAAAACGATATATATTGAACTAAGACTAACAAAAAAAAAAAAAAAGCTAATTAATGTGCTTAGCATATGATTGTTTATTAATTCCAACCATGAGAGTTTCTCCTTGAGCCCAACAGCCATTGCTCTTTTTATGGGGTTTCTCTTGGTCGCAGGGGAGGAAATAGGGGATAGGCAAGAATTTTTACGGGTTGCGGGGTGGTTGTGTATTTTTAGACAGTAATTTCTGATGTGATCTATTTTAAATATTTAAAAAATTTTATAAATTTTTTAAAAAATTATATTTTGATAGTGTTTGATGTAATGAATCTATTGATATATTTTTTTATACTAAACAAAAATTATTTGGACAGCTAAAAATACATTATAAATATGTTAAATTTAGACCGTTAAATATAATACATAAAATTTATAATGCATTTTTAGCTGTCCAAATGATTTTTATTTAATATAAAAAAAAAATATATCAATAGATTTATTACATCAAACACTATCAAAATAAATTTTTTTAAAAATTTTATAAAAATTTTTAAGTATCTAAAATGGGTCACATCAGAAACTGCTGTGTAAAAATACACTGCAGCTCCCTCAACCCTAGCTGTCCAAATGATTTTTATTTAACATAAAAAAAAAAATACATCAATAGATTCATTATATCAAACACTATTAAAATATAATTTTTTAAAAATTTTATAAAAATTTTTAAATAACTAAAATGGACCACATTAAGAGTTGCTGTGTAAAAATACACAGCAGTCCCCCTCAACCCAATTTTGACCCCTCAACCGCTTAAAAACATTTAAATTAATTTTTTAAAATTTCTAATTGATCATCTCAAAATTAATATTTATAAATAATTTAAAATATTAAAATTATTTAATTAATATCTTAAAAATATATTTTCATGTAAAAATATAATAAATTATTATTATTTAAAGCAAAAAAAAATTCAAAATTTTAGAAAAAAATTAACATTTTTTTTTATTTCCTATTAATTTTGATCTCAATTTTTTTTTTTTATTTTTTATTTTTTATTTTACACTGCTTGGTGGGCTTTAAAAAGGAAACTCTAGTACTCAAATTTTCATGGTGATGTTGATAAGATATATCAAGTTTATCAACATATACTTCAGCCTTCTAATGATATATACCCACACCTAGCACTAAGCACTAGGAACGATAATTTTAGTATGATATGCAGATATTTGATTGAGCTCGATTCGAATGGAATGAATAATATTTGATCCGTTTAATAAATGAGACGAGATGAGTATTTTATTTTATATATGTGATGGGTTCAGGCAATGATATTATCCATCCCAATTATATTTTTTTTATATTTTTAATATTTTATTTATATATTTTTTTAATTTATAATTATTTTTTATGTGAAATATAAATTATAATATATAAATATTTGAATATATATATATATATATTTAAAAAAATATATAAATGGATAGATCTTACCCGATCCGACCCTCATTTCCCAAAACGGAGTGGATATTTTTATTGTTAACAGGTCGAATTCAAATTTTATGAAACCCACTCTATTGTCATTCTTATTAAACACAATATTTCAAAAATATTTAATTGAACTTAAATATCAAATTGATTTAATATTATACTATAAATTTTTTGGGATTCGTAGCCACAACAATATGAATAGTATTAAAAATTTTAATTTGATGATATTGATTCCATATCCAAACTGAGAATTGTACCAAATTAAATTGTATTGAACCGAATTGAAAATATCATAATTAAAGTGAATATTAACTTAATATCATATAATAATAATAATAATAATAATAATAATAAATTATATTCACATAATACATTACATGCATACATTATACTATATATATTACCAATATATTATATAATTATATTTTTATGGAAAATATTTATGGTCATTAAGAAATTTTATACCCCAAAAAATCAATTATCCGAATTGTTTCGAAACAAATTTTAAGAATTAAAATTTTCATTTTATTTTAATTCTCAAATTTTTAAAAATTGAATTGAATTTAATTATCCACGAGTTGATTTTAATTTTTAATTTTTAAAAATTAAATTTTTAAGTCAATTCAATTATTTTTAAATACCCGACTTAGATGTACCTGTATTGTAGCCTACCCACCACACCACACACTTATTGAATTGCCCTTTTCCTTGTTTTTGTAGCAATAGAGAGCCATTGTTAAAAGGGTATAACACAGCGCTTTCATGTGAGTGGGGTTTAATTTGGTGGTGGGATACATACTTTATTTACTAACAACAATAATACTAATAATTATGTTATTATGCTATCAATTTTTAACTCAATAATGTTGAAATTATTTTAAAAAAATTATAGATTAATAATAATTGATGATGTTACTTTCTTTGAAAGATAATAGTAAATTAATATTGATATTTTTCTTATTAAAATTAACATTATCACATATTAAAAATCAAATTAATAATTATATTGAAGTGTTTATACTACACAATAAATATATTCTAAATTTATGTTTATGCAAAATAAAAAATTAATCACGTACTCTTATTTATTTATTTTGATTAATTAAACTCTAATTAAAATTTATAATCAAAAATTTTCAATTTGAGACTAAAATGTCATTAAATTAAAATTTGAGACTTTTAATTCAATCTTAAAAACTAAATGAATGTCATTGAATTAAAAACTAATGTTATGTTATTTTTAAATAATATGACCTCTTATTTTGGTGGTCGCTTCCTCTCTCTGTTTTTTTTTTTCTTTTTTTACTTTTACTTTTTATCTTATTCCTTCCTTATTATTATTATTATTTTTTTTTTTTTATGTGAATTAGCTGAAAATAGTTCAGTATTTATATTTATTTTGATTGTAATTTTTTTAATTATTTGGATATATATTAATTTTTTTTTTAATGAATGATTTACTATTTTTTATATTAAAAAAAAAAACTGATTGGTAACCACGTGCTCTTATTAGTCACGTATGCACACATCATACTAACGTAATTCCTGAAATTAACTTGTAATTATGGTGGCTTGAAATTAATCATCTTTGATTTTTATGACAATCTAGTCATAGTATTCTGTTGTTCCTCATTTATATTATTGTTATGGGTATAAATCATCAGTTGTACTTGCTACTTTTCTATTTTTTTTTTTTTTTTTTTTTGGTGCATTCTTGAATCCAATCAACTCATGAGACCCACAACCTTTGAGCTCTAATGATGCCTTTTCTTGTCATGGCACCTACCACTTTGATTTACGACCAAATATAGTCTTGCTCTTTTTTCTTTGCTTGTTCCTGTGGAACTGCATACCTTTTTATTTATTTATTTATTTTTTCTCTTTCTTCTTAATCTTAATGCTTATTTTAACCATAACTTTTCTCTTGTTATGCATCTATTAATGGATTTATTACTAGATTTCTTAATAATATGAGATAATATAATATATATTTATCGGCATTAAATTAAATTATTATATACACTAATTTATAAGATTGACTCAACGATATAAAATTTCGTTAAATTCTAAAGTAAAAAGGTTTTATTATGAAAGATTATGTATTTAAATTTTCATTAGGTTAAATTTATTTGAATAAACGTTAATTATGAAATGCGAACCAGAATTATTTTTTATAATATAAAAACACCTCACGAGTCATGAATTTATCCAAAAAAAAAATATTATTTAGATTAAGTATAATTATAAGAATTAATATTTAGTTAGGATGTTAGGGCATATGACAGAGATTTGATAAGTATTTCAATCTGCAAACTTTCCCACGATAGCGAATTGGCAGTGAGCTTGCATCCTTCAATACTACTCATATTTGTGATTCTCGTTTCATAAGTTAGGCCTTTTATCAAAAGTCATTAGACCTAATCGTATAGAAACAGCATGTGTGACAAATGAATTTCTTTAAAAGGACAATATTCTAATTTAAAATTTTCTATAAAATGTTTAAAGCTCAAATAGATATATGAAATAAATTCATATGAATATAATATAATAAAAAATTAATTGAATACTTATATATATATATCAAATATCAAATATAAATACTCAATTATTTTAAAATACATACACATATTCAAATGATTCTGCTAATAGCGTAAACTCATGCATTCAAGTAGCTAAACTAATTTTAAATTCAAATAATCACATAAAATCATATCCTGTAAAATCATATCATTTTAAAGTCATATCCTGTAAATGGCAATCTCACTTAGATTGGTGGTGTAGTCTATAAATACAAATATGAACAGAAATAAAATGAATGAATATAATATATGTGATTGGGTTATCGATTCAATTGTGAAATATTTCTCGCACATAAAAAGGTTTGGAGATAACTCCGATAAATCCTTTTCTAAATTTTTTTAATGTTGAAAAAAAAGGGAAATTATACAGTCAATTGATTGAAATGATATGATGGTTTAATACACAGAACAAAATATGCTTATTGAAAATTTGAAATGTGATATATAGAATACAATGTAAAGGTTCTTGCAGGACAATCCAATGAAACAATTGATTAGAACTTCAAAATTTAAATGTCAAGAGAAAAAGAAAGACTTTTCCAAATTAAGAAACTCTTTGTTGAATGAAGCTACTAATTAATTAATACATAGGTGTATTAAGTCATTTATACATATATATATATATGTAACACTTTAATGATACACAATTGTACAAATAATAATAGTGATACAAATTGAATACGAACAATTTGAAAATCAAATCTAATATTTAATTAAATTAGCATTCGATCTTCTCTTCAGCAGCTATGGAATTCTTACAATGAGCAATAGCTGCTTGAATTGCAGCCTGCAATTCCTCCATAGTACTATCACTAGTAGAAGCAGGAAGTGTTGCAGTAGCTACAAGAAGGCCACTATTTGTTGGAGATGTTCTCATGGAAGCAGGAGCAGAGTATTGTCCTCTTCTTCCTCTCAGTTCCTGTTTATTTCTTAAGCTTAGATTACCTGAAAATGAATAAGGTTGTCTATGGAATTGGAGATGATTTTCTTTTCTTCTTTTGAAGAACAGTAATGGCCTAACCATTCTTGCATACCTTTTTAATAGTTGACTTACTTCAAATCTCAGCTTTTTCTTTTGCTTTTCGTTGTCTTCTCTGTCTCTAACTTCACACTCTTTTTTCCACCTAAATAAAGAGAATGACTTTGGCTTGTTTCTTGCTTTTGTTTCACCATTATTGGTTTTATTGTTGTTGCTGCTATTGTTGTTATTGTTCTTGATATTGCTGCTATGGCTATGACTTTGACTAGAGCTGCAATTGTTGTTAGTTTTGGTGGGTTTTTGATCATCTAATAATTCTTTTATAGGAAGAGTAAAACTATCCAAAGAATTGGTGGATGAGCGAGGAGAGGCAGGAAGGTGAGATAGAAGATGCAGGGGAAGTAACTGACCATGGAAGAAAATGTCATCTGCTGGAGATAAATCAATAGCAAATGAAGGAGGTGATGGCGCTTTACTTGCCTTATCAGGAAGTACTGGAGTTGAAGAAGAATGAAGACAAATTGTGAAAGAAAATTCATGAGAAGGAGAAGAAGAAGCTGAAGGTGGTGAAGCAGGGGCTGTCATGCTGGTAGGTACCTGTAACTGCTTTGTTGCAGCTTGTAACTCTTCTTGTCCTTGTCGTTTTAACTTGTTATTTCCATCTTGAAGATCGCCCGTAACTTTTTCTTTGGTGTTTCTATTCTGTTTGGTATCCATTAATTCAAGAAACACAATAATTAAGATCTGATACTCTGTTTTTGATCACCTTTTTCTTGATTAATTTTCCTGGGCCTACAGATATTGCCAAAAACCTTAGCAAATGGGGTGGGGGAGATGAGGGTATCAGGAATCAGTTGAGAAAGAAAGAAAGAAAAGTTGAACACTATTAAGAAAGAGAGAAGAAAGATAAGACTCTTTCGTCAATCTGAAGTTGGCTTTAAAATGTCTTTCGCACAAAAATTGCAACCCATAACTTGCTTATCTCTTTGCATTATACACTCGGCATAGAGAAAAAAGGGTGTGGTCAGTGGTGGCTATTGGCCATAAAACACTACAAGATGAGAATCGAACACGAGATTATGTGTTCGAGGATTGGTGGGTCCTTGTCAAAATCTAACCGCTAATTTTCAATTCTGATTTTACCAATACAAATCACAAGGATCCAAATTTGCACCCAAAAGGGTACATAGAATTCATTTATCTATTACCTATTATTTGAATTATTAAAATAAAATAAATTTAAATTTAATTTAAATTTTTAATAAAATCTAATCATTTAAAAATTTAATATTTTAAATATTTTTTACTTAATTATTTTAAAATTATTATCTTTATTTTTTTTAAATAAAAATTTAATAATTTATAAATTTTAAATCATAAATTTAAAAGATATGATTTAAAATTAAAATTTTAAATTTAAATTCATGTTTTCAAATATAATTTCAGTATCAAAAATTTTTAATGATTGAATTTAAATTCAGAAAAGTTAAAATTTTCAAAAATTAATTTATAAATTGTTAACTTGTATTGGGGTCTCGACATATTAATAAACTTTCTTAATATTCAAAAGTTTTATTTTTTAAATTTTGTTTTAACCAAAGTTTAAAGGACCTAAATTAATTCATGTAACACACCCAAAAAATGTGCACCCATTTCAAGAGGAATCATTAAATATTTAATTAGTTTTATAGATAAATTAGTTTACCCATTAACGTCTATCTGTCCCAGTAACTATGTTCTTTTTGCACGCAGCTATATTGGGAAATGGGGTTACTGTATTTTTGTGTTTTTCGTGTAATGTGTAAAAGAGTTAATAACTAAGATATAGTTTTGCCGTTTTGAAGATGACAAGTGTAGTTTTTAAAAGTAAATCAGTCCGTCACTCAACACTAACAGAAGGGGCAAAAAATAAAGGAGATGAAGTAAGCAAGAAAACTAGAGGAGACTTTATTTTATGAATAAAAAGGGTTTTAGTTGTGAGGATTCAACGCTAATGAGACAATCATTCAAAGATTAATTTGAGTGGTAAGATTCTTAAATTTTATATATAGGGGTGGATGAAAATTTTTTTTGGAAGAGGGGACACCCTTTTCGATTAAAAAAAAAACCAAAAATTTTAGGAATTATCACAATGAAATAGATATTAAAAAATTAATTTTTCAAAATAAAATGATTTTTTTTATTAATTTTAATAAATTGTAGAGATTGAATAATAATTTATCTTAAAAAATTTAAAATTAAAAAATTAAAAAAATAGAAGAATATATGATTAACTAATATTTTATTAGAGACTAAAAAATTAATTTTTTAAAATAAAATAATCATTTTATTAATTTTATAAATTTTAAGTATTAAATAATAATTTTACATTAAAAAATTTTAAAAATTTAGGGGCGGCTACGAGTAAATCCGCCTTTATCTATGTAGAAGGTCTCGAATTCGAGTTTTTTTTTAATAATTAGACGTGTAATTTATAAAAAATAAATGTGATATTTAAAAAAAAAAAAATTATTATATTTCAACACTAATTATTAATATCGAGGTTCCAATCATTAATTTCTTTTCTAATAACGTGGTATTGTTTTTCTTATTAATTTATGATCCATGTTTATTTTGCCCTATCTTTTTTTTTTTTTTTTGACCTGTTGATATATTAATCATTTTATTTTTTGATATATCCGATATTCTCTTAGGAGAAAAACATATTTAAGTCAAAGTGTTTTGCACCTATCTTAACCTAAATTGACCACCTAAATTGACCATAAGTTGAGAAGTTTTAATTTTTCTTGAATTAAACTAAAAATTATATTTTTTATTTTTATATAATTAAAATATCTAAGATAATACAAATAAAAATATTCATAAAAAAACATTTTTCTAAATCAAAAGTACACTAAATTTTACAAGCAATATTCATAAAATTAGCACATCTCTTACTAATTAAATTATAATTCAAGCTAATTATTGTTTTAATATAATAACAAGATAAGACTGTTTATAAGGGCAAATGTTAGTGTTCGAATTTCACTTTCAACACTAAAAAAATATATATAATTCAAGTTTCATTATAATTTTTTTTTTGTACCAAATTGAAATTAATCAAGAGCTTCATTAATTTCATGTATTAGGAAAAATATGTTTCAAAGTAAAGTTGGCGTAGCTATCTATTGAAAAGATCAGATCATAGGTTATGTAATTAATCATTAATTTCTAAAATGCTGGACACGGAATTATACGTTCAGAAACATTTATGATAAGAAGAAACTATGGGTTTGAGCATATGATTCGTAATCTATGTGAAGAAGAACCCCAAAATGGCCAGCAAAGAATGACTTCAGGCCATGTCAATGTTGGAATATATTAGGGAGAGCAATGGATGAAAAATCTCTATTTTTTGCAGGGATTTATTTTAAGTGGGGCAAAGATTTTTTTTTTTTTTTTTTTTTTTTTGTGGGAATGAAGATGGGTGATGATGAAAAATATATTTTCATTCCGTGAGGATTTTCATCTTATTTTTATGGGGACTTGATATTATTATTACTTAATTATTTTTAATATAAAAATATATTACTTAGTTATGGTTATATTTATAAACACATATATATTATAATTTTTAATTTTTATCACTCAAAATTATGTATTAGTATTTATTTATTTCATTATGTTAAAAAATAATAATTATTCTTTTAATATATGTAAATTATCTATTTAAATTTACATTTGATTCATATATTAATTTTTTAAATGCTGAGATGTTTATATTGGAGTTTTTTAAAAGTTTTTGCATTTATTAGATTTAATTTATTTAAATATTTTTATATTTTTATGTATATTAAATTTTTACTGTTTTATTAAATATTACAGAATATTTTTATTGTATTAGACGTATTTATATTTTAATTATTTTTTATTGATACTTTATATGTCTGAATTTTATTAATATTTTTTAAATAATTTTTTTTTTATTTTCGGATAAATTTTATAAATATATATAAATTTAATAATATAAAATTCAAATAAAGAATGAAGATTTTCATATGATGAGAATTCTCATGAGGATGAAAATAAAAACTAAATTATCTCCGTTTGTGAGGCGAGGAAAAGGATGAGGATTATCTATTAAGGTAAGAGTGGGGATGGAAATGGTTTCCTACCCTCGCTTCGCTCCGTTATCATCCCTAATATATATATAGAGAGAGTGTACATGTCTCTAAATTTTTATGATCTTTTTAAAATAAATTATTATTTAATTTCTGTAATTTAATAAAATTAATAAAATAATTCATCAATTTTTTAAAAACAACTCTTTAAAAAAAACTCATTCCCTATTAAGATGGAGATGGGATGGGGACGAGGATGATTCCTCCCACTTTCATCTCGTCCTATTACCATCCCTATAATATATATATATATATATATATTCACACACACACATTTGGATAGTGACAATAGGTATATGTCTCTTAAATTTTGCAATTTTTTAGAATAAATTATTATTTAATTTTTATAATTTAATAATATTAATAAAATGATTCCTCTATTTTAAAAAATAACTTTTCAATCTTTATATTTTCATTTTGTTTTTATTTTCCTTCACTTTTTTCATTTTTCTTTATTTTCTTTCTATTTTCTTTTCTAATAATATTATTATAGTATCCCGTTCTAAAATTTCAAAATTTTTATTTTATTATCATACTATTTTCTTTTAAAATTTATACATTTACCTCAGTATAATTTCCTATATATAATAAGAATTAGTGAAAAAAGAAATGAGATTTTGACTCAACATTTTAACAGTAAAAATTTAATATTTGTATTAAAATATTTTAATTCAAATTTTGAGTTGAAGAACAATTAATTATTTTTATACATTATAGAACTTAGTATTTAAATTTTAATATAACAGATATAATAGATGCGTTTGAACAGCTATAAAAAAATTAATTAAGGTGTTTGATAAATATAAGCTGAAATGAAATTAGAGGGTGGGATATATAATTTGAAGAGACAAAACCAAAGTTTCACAGTTAGGTGAGATGGTAGACCCACACGCACGTGTACAAAGTGGTCGAAAAATGTATACATAAGAAGAATTTTGTTGGATTAGCTAAGGTCAGTATCTCAATCATGGAGGCATTATTTTGGTGGACTCACTCACTCATCTTCACCACTAAACCACTCGAAAAATCATTTATATGATTTTTTGTTAAAGATAAGAGAAAGAATTGGGAGCAACAAAACATAGCATAAAACAAATATTTCGCACTCAACTTCCATAAGATCCTTCGGTGGCAAAACCTTTCCCCTTTAATACTTTTGCCTATGGCCACTCATCAATATCTTATTATTCTTATATTCACCAGAGATCCCTATCTTTCTCAAAAGCATGCACATATACACGTGATAAGTTATTTCTTTTGATGTATGTTAGAATGATTTTCTTTTCCTTTCTTTCCATTACACTTTAGATATTTATTTATCTTCTCTTAGTTACTCAATATTATTATTATTTTAATTTAATATTTTAGTATATTTGTGCCTGCCCATGTCCACAATCACTGTTTTTTCTTTTCCTTTTCTCCTTCTGTGATGTGGACCCACAAAACTATAGAAGAGCTAAGACAATAAGTGATGTTCATGGACAAAAAGCTTGTTGTTTGATGATAGCTTGGAAAAATTAAACTCTCTTCTCCTTGCCACACATTAGGAGCATATCTAGAGTCTATTCAGTATTGAGGATGAAAATATATTTTATATAAATAAATTACTCAAACCAATAAATTTTTAGTTTAATGATAAAACCATTCAAAATTATGAAATGTCGAAATCAAGTTCTAATCAAAATCGAATCTGTTAAAAAGAAAAATAAAATAAAATCCTTTCAATTATTATTTAAAAAACAATTTGAAATCTGATTGAAGTGTTTAAGTTGTGATAATATTTTTCTTATAAGAGCAGCAGCAAAAATAGTCGTGTCAAAGAAACTGATAGAATAAGATAGAGTAAACGAGTGAAAGTTTTTGTTTGGTTTTTGAGGTGGAATTCATAAGAGTATAACGACGGGATGCTTTCAACTCAAAAAAACAAAGAGAAGCATACAGAGAAGTCACAATAAGTAAGCTGGGCGTTCACGTGTAATTTGACTCCTTCAAAAGCTTCCAGCACATGTTGTCCAGCAAGACATGGTCCCAATCATGTGATGCCACAAGCACCACAACCCTGCTGTCCTCTAGGATGCTATTTCTATTTTGATTTGCCATCCATCAAACAATAAAGAATAACAACACACGACTTTGAAGAGGCATAAATAAAACAACTAAATACTCTAATTTGTGGTCAGGACCCACTCACTTTGTGAGAGGACCAGGACCAATTTATATACTAATTTTCAGATAGAGATGAATAAAATCCAAGTGCATTCACTCAAATAAAATGATCAAGCTACTCACATAGTATCGAAGGGAAGGGGATACTGGTTTTAATAAAGGCAGATATTCTATTTTTAAAGTTCACATTTCTACTTGACGTTGACAGAAGGAAGTTTAAACATAATACTAAATGAACAAATTCATACAGCAGGCTGCTCACACAAATTTTGCCTCATTTAGAATGAATCTATATTCCTATATAACAACATTACATATGAATGACGTTACGATTTGAAGTTAGCCCTATGACTAGGAGAAGAATTAATTTGGACAAGAAACAAACAACCCTGAGGTGTCACTATGCACTGCCAAGCTTATCAAAGTCCTTCAAGAATCTCTGAAGTTGGCAAAACCGCAACTGTTGTTACTCATGAAGTCAGAAACAGGTTTCTAAAATTGTATATTGCTACAATTCTGATCTTTCTGATGAAGCAATTGCGGAGAGATCCAAAATGCATCCTTTAACACAAATGGCTCAAAACCCCCAATGAGAATATAACAGGGCTAATTGTGTGAAAATAATTCCATTTTTCCATTCATGTTAAGCTTTGAACCAATTGTCAGCGTTGAGAAATGCAAATGTGATAGCATGATTGCAAGCTAGTCACTGTCGCTGCTATGTCTATCTGTAAGAATAAGATGACAATTTTAAGAATTTTTTTTGACCTTGCAGATCCAAAGCAATGCACAGAGGAAAAAAAAGAATTAAGGAGCTGTTGTACCTCCTGATGGTCTTTTCCCTTCCATGGCCTCTTTCTTCTCTTGACAACTTGAGCAAAGGAAAGGACCATCCCAGGGACGCAGCTTTCTGGAATCAGATGAGCCAGCATGTACTGAAATACCCTCTTCAGGTTTTATCTCTACTTGACAAACTGCACACATGAACAACTTAAACATGTTGCAAAGTGGATACTTCGTATCTAACCTGCATTTCACCCATACATGTGCATATCAGAAGAATAGAAACTAGTGTAATCACTCCACAAGGCTAGCTGTGCTGCCATATCTGGCAACAGCCATGAGCACATTTATACAAAATGCATCCTTGACATCTTGCTAATACAAACCTTTCTGAAAGCATGGCTGATCCTTCCTCAAATAATTCTTCTACCACATCTGGCTGCACATATTCTTTATCAATTTGAGATGATGATTCTGAGGATTTTCTGCGAAACATGGACTTGAGCACTCCCTTCATCTGCTTCTTTGGTGCTGGCGCCGGAGCAGGTGGCTTCTCTGGTGGTGATATATCAATCACAATGCAGGTTGTATCATCTCTAAGTCCCTTAGACTGTACAGCTTCCTGCAAAAGGACCACGTCAAAACACAAGGTATAGGTATCATAACCAAACATGAACTTTACTAAAATAGACATGTCAGAAGTCATAACACTACACAATGGTATGTTGGATAATGATTGCATTTTCCACTAGTGACCAAAAAATACAAATATAGTTTGACAATGCTAAGCAGTAGCTTACTTTGACAATTTGTGCAGCAGCAGCTTCTGCTGGCATACCACGACAACAATCAAGAGCCTCTTCTGCAGATAATGCATCCCAAACACCATCACTTGAGATAATAAGCCTACCACCACTAGTAGATAACTGCAAATTATGTAGATCCATGAGAAGAAGAAATAAGGACAGCAGATTGTATGCTGTGAGGCAACTTTTCAATGATGTCAGCCCAGTCAAATAGACCAAGGTCTAGTAAAGAATCTACGACCAGCCTTAGGAAACCTTGCTAAGACCAAAAACCTTAACAAATCCAAAAACATGGTATTGGAATAGAAAATGAAATGGCATTAAGAAGCACTGGACATTTAGATTATGCCATCAATATTCTTATCAATATCAGTTTTCCCAAAGAAAAATCAGCATAGTTGAACGGTTGTCAACCTATATGCTCAACTACTTGAGTCTTAATCCCAAATTAGTTCTCAACTTTTATAAATTATTTAAAAGTGAGAGAAGAAGAAGAAGTTAAATTAAGGATGATCAGAGCATTAACCCTTAAATTATTTACAAGTGAGAGAAGAAGAAGAAGTTAAATTAAGGATGATCAGAGCATTATCTACAGTTGCAAATTATCAGACAGGTTGTTAAATAGAACCATGAAGTTTCCAGAACACGCAGGATGAAAGTAATGGAGAAAAAGATTACCAACAGATATTAAGTATAGTGTACATGTGAGAAAAGAAAGAACGAACCTTGATTTGCTTCACATAAGGAACAGGAACAATAAATTCGCCCACATCCACGTCCCCAATAGATCGTGAAAGACACAAGCCACCAGGCCAACATCTCAAAGGGCCAATCTATAAGAGAATTGATTCAATAGTTAGACAACCTCTTAGATCTATAAAATAAAATACAATTCTAATTGAGTGTCATCAGGGTTTCCAAGTGCAATTTCATTTCCATAGGTAGATTGATTGCATTAGTTTCTAAATGATCTACCTGACAATAGTCATCACACAAACTTCTATTATTCTATTTGTTATACTTCAAAATTAACCAAATATTATTTTATTTTATTTGAATAATATTTCAAAATATTAGCCAAATAGAATGCAGTAAGTTTCACCATGTTAAAAAAAAAATAGAAAGGGCAAATAGAAAATTTTATGTACATAGGAACTCAAGAATAACAAAAAGCATAATTAGAATAAGAAGAAAACAATACCTCTGCACCACCACCGGTATTTAATCGCCCCACCTCACCCCCACTAGCAGTAATACGCTCCCTCCTGATGAAATACAAAATCCAAGGCCTTAGTAACTAGTAAGCATGGCAACAGCTAAGTGAGTCTGAAAACACATTATACCACTGACTTACTCCTCAACATTGCATTCAAGCCTATGATCTGCTGACAAATAATAGAGATCACCTTCAGCAGATTCAAGAATGCAGCGGGAATCACCAACAGATGCAACAGTTATGACCCATCCTTCGATAATCACAAAGGTTACAGTTGTTCCTGATGTTTGCGCTGAAAAGGTGAAAATGAATAAAGTATAAGCATCATTTATACAAACTTCTAATGAGTGAAATGATGTTTAAAAGAAGACAAAAATTCACAATGAGATCTGAACCAAACATGTAAGATTATCACTGAAAGCAATTTTAGTAAGAAATTATTATAAAACAAAACTGTTGCTCATAGAAGCATTAATATAGGCCCAGTCTACAAAATGCACAAGTATTGGTCCGTGGAGTACATTCCTACATCAGAGATAGCAAGTATAATATGGTAAGGGCTCCCAACAAGAATTGGGCCAGAGGAAAAGTTAGGATTATGGACTATAGTCAGGTTACTGTCTTAATTCCAGCAGGTTTGGCACCAAAAATTTTGAAAGAAAAATATAAACACATTCCCTAGATTATCCATTTCAGATCTAGAAATGATAAAAAGGGTTGTCTCGTTGACTATATGCCAATGCATTGCATCAAACTTAAATTCGTTAGATTCCCAGTTCATAATTTATGAACACTCCCACATGCATATTTGCTTATTCAGATAATTAATGATTAGAGCCAAAAATATACTTTCCACAAATCCATACGCACTGAAAGCAAAATTAAATCATAAGTAGGAGCAAGTCAGTTCTTTTTTTGGCTAGCATAAATAGCTTCCTTCAGAATTTTGCCCAAATTGCAGAGATAAGATGCTTAGAAATCTGGATATTTCTAGGAGGTAGCACTTGGATAAGGGGCAATAACAATTGAGGAATTTAGTTTTTTATTTTTTTAATTAAAATTATTTAAATGAGGTTTATATATACAACTTTATAATTTATTGCTGGAGATGACATTCTTGAATGGAGATAAGAACATTTTTTAAATTAATTCAAAATACTTGTACATTAGGTGCAACTTCAAATACACACACAAACCATATACTTGTTACGTTAATAAATTATACTCATTTTGAAAGCTTATTAATGAGGAAAACATTTACCATTAAATTCTCATGTTAAATTTTTCATAAATTTCCTAATATTCAATGTAATTCCAAAAAAACTGTTTTTATAACAAATGAATTCAATATGCCTTTATTTACTAAAATGCAATGCATGCACTCAGAGAGAGATAATGAAGAGGAAAGAGAGAGAGAGAGATTGTGTGTTGTTTTAAATTAAATAAAGAGGGGCATTTAGTTTACTTAATTATGTGGCTCAAGCAGCGTGGAACTCATTTGCAAATCAGAATTTCTTTTGGGCTTCAAACATAACAAGTATGGAATTGTAAGTAAATTCCTTATATGGAATTTTGACGAATATTTTGTTCCAATCAAGGGGTTAATCTTGTATAATATGAGCTAGAAACTCAAATTCAAATAATCTGATCTAAAGTTTTCTATCAAAATGCAATCCAAATGTTTTTGCCACACAATGTTGCTTGTTTTGACTCTCATGAAACCAACTAAAAAGAGTTAAATTGGTTTCCGAAACAAACACAAAGAAATCTCCAAGCATAATAACAAAGATACCATTTCCTAGAAATGTTGTCTTGACTTGCTTCTTTGCAAGGATAACACAGCAAAGTAGAAGTTGAACAAAGAGAAGCTTTTCTAGATCATCAACCACCCAATTTGACGTGAGCAGTTATGGAGTTTGAAGACAAATATTCCTCAAACTAATCAAGTTGGAACGACACAATGAAACACATGATTTTCAGAAGAGACTGCATATACCTTTTGATTGAAAATCTTTATCTGTTTTGACAAATCCTGCAACCAAAGCCCTTGGTAATGCTGCTACCCATTCATCTCTGTTAAGATCAGGAGGAAGGGCAGATATGACATTGTTTAGAAGATTCTCTTTTGTGTATATTGCCGCTGCCGTACCGTTGTGCCCATCAAATAACTGTAAAACATAGTTTATCATGAGCAATACGGTTATTGGATATTAATGAAGCTCTTGAAAGTCTGTAAAATTGTGCAAGCAATAAAATGCATCACGGCATGATTCTACATTTTTCTAATAAACAAACATCAAACGTCGATTAGGAATCACAATGACATTCTCTAAAGTTTCTAAACCAATAATAAACCACATTTGGAAAGCTTCGAGATATTCTAAAGTGCATTGACTAAGCAAAATTGTAATTAATAAACATAAATATCATTAGATAACAATGATTATAAATTGAGATTTACCCCAAAAACAGAATAAGTGCTGACCCCATCGCCAACAACCCTTTGGCATTCAGTCTTCAGCAACGTGAAGTCCTCCCCTTTCTTACTCTGACTGGCCTGACCATGCGATAGCTCAGGTTTCTCTACCTTTTCATTTGCCAATTCTCGCTTTAGCAGCACCGAAAGCGGAACCGCACGACGCTCTCTCCCAGTACTCATTATTGGCGCACTCAAACTCGATGCTAAATTGCTTCCTAAGATATTTCCAACCAGCACTCTCTAATTCTTCAAAATTTCCAGATTACAAATATCCCTGACACAAAATAAAATAACACAAAAGATCATTCCACATTTTAGCTTCAATCAAAGCAGCCAAAAAAAATCAAATGCAATGAAATTGATATAACGGCAAAAGCAAGGAGATCTTAACATAAAATAAAAAAAGATAAAAATTTCCAACCAAATTTCAGCATCTGAAATTAACCAATACATCCCAAATCAAATTAATCATAAAAAATATAACCAAAACAAAGAATTACAGATCAATGCAGAAAACGCTTCATCCATAAAATCACGGTAATTACTCAAACGAGACAAATCTCGAACCCTTCATCCATAAAATCAGGGTAATTACTCAAAAAAGACAAATCTCGACGAATATATTGTTAAAATCGAGACGATTCAAACAAAGAGACAAAGGAAGGAGAGAGAGAATTTACAGTGGCAGAAAGAGGAAGAGAATATTTTCACAGCGGCAGTGGAGATTACACGCTAGAAAGAAGAGAATGTGATACAACAGGTTGTCGCTGCGATCGAGAAACGCGGATCCCAGAGTCCTGCAAAAATTCCATTGTTGAAACTAACAGAGAAAGTGAAAGAGAAAGAGAGTGCCTTTCATTAAAAATATAGCGCAAATGGAGCTCTTCTTTCTTTTCTTTTTTTTCCAATAAACTCCTAAAACTGACGTGGCAAATACGCACCGTTCTGTCAATTAGGCGCCCAAAAGCCGTTTACCGGAGCCGCTGTCAAAGCTAAAATTTTCTCCCGTAACAACTTATGTTCACCGTTGGATTAGCCAATGCTAAAAATAAATGGCCCACAAATAGACATTTAAGTGGGACCTATAAAGCCATTAATCTAAAAAGAAAGAAGTCAATTAGAGGGACAGAAATCATATGATATTTTTATTTTTATTTTTATTTTCTAATATTAATATTTAAGATATTTCTAAATATAGAGTTGGGCGCCGGTCAAGGGAATTAACGCGCAAATAGACCTAGTCCGAGTCAATCAATTTCATCAGGAAAAAAAAAAATTAAAATTAAGGCCCTCACGGCACGGGAAATCAAGCAAAAAATTTGGGATTAATAATTAATTATAATGACATGAAAGCCGGTCATTATGATGGTAATTAGCTGTTGTTTTTAGTCATTAAAAGAGGAAAATGGACAAAAGTTGACGTTGTTAATGTCACGTAGGCGAGGCTAAGAGTGTCTTTTTATGAGTTAGGTCATTGGGCCTATTAGGCCCACTATTCTAAACACCTCTTTTTTTTTCTGTTTTTACAACCTAATCCTTTGACTTCTACTTGGAGGATCGTCGAGATTTTCGGCGCCAGTTCTCTATATTAACTGTCATGCATAAAATAAGGTTCTTTTTTTAATTAATTTTAATTTATAATTAGACTGTCATCTCATTCAAAGGAATTAGTTTCTAATTTAGGGCTCACCACACTTCCAGAAATTATCTTTAGAAATTACTTAGTTAATTGTTACTCCTTAGACACCTGATTAATAAGAATAAACGTGAACTCACTAAACAAAAATGAACTCACTTACCAGATTAATTTTGAATTACTCTTAAATTTAATTTAATTTAACTATTCATAACAGTTATTAATTATTAATTAGTAGTTAATGAATGATTGTTGCTTGTTGATAATTGATGACAGTTACTTAATAACTGATTATATTAAGTGTTTGATAAAATTATTATTGGATTGTTAGCTATTAATATGTTTAATTATTATAAAAGATAAATATTAATATTTAAATATTATTTTTAAATAATAATTTAATTTTTTTATTTAAAAAAATTATAATTTTTTACTTTTAAATTGAAATTTTTATAAATAATTATTTTATTATTATTTAACACTTAACAATTATCAATAAAATTATATTAATTTTTTTTTATCAAATATCCACTTAAAAATAAATAATATAATACATAAATACGATACTTTCTCTTTTATCAGAATCCTATCTATTAATTCTAAGTTTTATTTAAGACCAAATATTGTATTATGGCAGTCATCTAATTGACTTTATATATATTTTTCTAATCTAAATAATTTAAAAGTTAAGAATTATTTTGTAAAAAATTTAAATATGTATTTTCTCTTTGTACAAATTAATCCTAAAAGAAATAATTTATTTTCAACGAAACCAATTAATTAGACAGTAAATTTGATAAAAACATACAAAATTGTCATATTATCACACTTATAAATATTTTAATTTTAGTGTGAATAATTTATTTTTAACTTAATAAAAATATGAAAACTTTTTAATAACAAGATGAAATTTTCGTATAGCATATTAAGTTTATTTTTTTATTTTCAATAAAAATAAAACCTACACTGAGATTATGATATTTTATAAATTAGAAAATTCTTCAAATATTTTGCATGCAAATTACCAGAGAAATCAGAAATGAAGATAATGGTATTTACTATTTAGGGATGGATATAATGTAAGTCCATAATTGCTTTAGATAGTCGTTATAAACTCCGCGTGAACGAAGACTATTAATGAGGAAGTGGTCAGTCAACCACTGATATTAATGGGTTTCAAAAAATCAATAACCCAAACTACGATCCAATTTGACCATCAGCTCAAAGAAATTAATGGCTGAGTGGCTCTGGCTCACAACACCAGGTCCATAAGAACCCAACCCACAAGCCATTACCCCATACAATTATAGCTCAGTGACCTGAGAAAATGTCCAAGTCTTTCTTTGTCGAAGTCTTTCTTTCTTTCTTTTTTATTGAATTTTCTCAAATCTTATTTTCTGGGTATTTGGTGTAGAGAAGCATATGTCCATTTATTTGTATTGCAAGCTGGACAAGGGACCAGTTTTCCTAGCAAATGTGGCTATTGACAGCTACAAAGCTCTTCATCTTAGCCAATATCAAACAGCTCACCGCACCTCATCACCTTCCCAGTTCCAAGGGCAGTGGAGTCATTTCATTTTCCTCACCCTTTCTCCACTACATGGTCGTAGTTCTGCGCTTCACGCACTTTCATATTAAAAAATAATTTTTAATATACAAAAATAAAAATATATAAATATTATTCTAAAAATATATATATATATATATAAATATAAAATTATTATATATTTTCTATAAATAGTTATTATTATTTTAATGAATTTAGGAACTAGTCTCCATATTAATATTTTACGTTATTAGAAAATTTTAAAATATTTACAATGTTCAATAAATAAAAAAATATGAAATTATATTTTCTAGTGAGCATTTCGTGCTGTTAATATAACTAATATTAAAAAATTACTATGTAAAACTAATATGACATAAGAATTAATTATGAATTATGAAATATATATTTTATAAAAAATTAACACTTAAAACTTGAAATAAAAGATATAAACTATTCATAATTAATATGCGTACTTCTAATTAATTTATCAATATAAATAAAATAAAATAATTAATAAGTTATTTTTTTTGGTCCTCTTAATAAATTTATCAATAATTAACTGTTTTTAATGTAATTTAATTCTAAAAATTATATATAAAAAATCAAAATTCTATAAAATAGATGTTTACAATTCTAATCAAAGAAAGAGTTTGAGATTTTTTCCTTGATTCAGCTTTAATAGACATAATAAAATTTCTCTCACTAAATATGTTAAAAATTATTTTTTAAATGTTAATTCTTGAATCAAATCTTAATTAACGAAATTAATAATGAATTCACTTTGTCAATAGAATTGAAGTTAGGATTAATAAATTACTAATTCTCTTTTAATTAGTATTTCTTTTATTTTAAAATAAATATTTTAATTTTTTTAAATATTTTAATTTAATTATTTTATTTCTTAATTTAATTATATTTTATCTTAACTAAATAATAATATCCTCGTTAAAAATACGTTGGAAAATGTAAAAATTAATTAAGAGATATATAATATGAGAGAATTAAAAAGATGAAATGTGATTAAAGTAATTAATTAATTAAAATAATAGATAAATTAGAAAAGATAAAATATATTAATTTTTTTCTTAAAATATTTATTTTGAAATAGAGAGAATATATCATTTTACGTATGTAAGGATGAACAATTTTGTGGCAATTATTTTGCAATGTATATATGTAAATATGCAAGACGTATGGGCATGAAGAGATTTGCCCCCTCTCTTGTATATGCCTCCTTGTATATGCCTTCTAGGAATGTTCATCTTTCTGTTACATGTACTATTTGTACAGTGTACATGGAGCCATGCCCTGTCTATTGTTAAACACGAAAAAACATTTGACTTGACAAAGCTACACTTTGGTGATCACAAATAAAAAATGTATATAAGTGTATATATTACTTGGTTTATCATATACTTTTCACCACACATCATTAAAGGGGAAATATCCAACATACAATCAATCAACATTATACTCATTTTATTATTGTTATTATTATTTACATCTTGTTGGATGTGGACCATGTGCCAGCCATAATGTCAATGGAGTGAGACAAATTTGGAATTGGATTGTCTATATATGTGTGTCGTGTAAATGTAAGCTCAAGTGCAAACTTTTTTCAGATTAATAAATGCATATAATTTTGATTGGATGTAATTAATTGTGGTGGTAGTCAGCGTGTTTTTATCCCTTGTAAACTAATGAAAAATAACACAAAATTTTGTTAAAAAAATTATGTGCTCTGAATCACGAAACGTCCAAAACACCAATCAGTTATGAACTTTTCCCAAAATAAAATACCACCCATGGGCTTTGAGGCCATGGTCCATAGTCTTTTTAGTTATGTTTAAATGTGTGAACTCCATTCCCTCATGAGATGGCAGGGCATGTCTTGTCGTCGGTCATGCAAATAGGCCAAGTCTACCATCACTTGCTAATGCGGAGAAGATTTTATAGGGGGTTAGTTTTGTGGCAGGGACCATCATATAATAATTTCTATTTCATTTTTAAGATTTTGATTCTCAAACTTGCTTTACTTAGTGGTTATCAATTAATCAGTAGCTAATGACATCTTTAAAAAACCGCAACAATTTTGTGACAATGCACTACTGGACCAACTCTATCACTATCAGTTCAGAAATCCCCCTTCACTAACGCTCGCTGTATCTTTCCTCTCTGTCCTCAATCTCAAGTAGATAAAAAAGGCAAACAGTCTTGCTCATGATGGCAGATAAGAAAGTACTAAAATTGAAAATTTCCATTATCTATCTGATCTATCCTGCTAAATAACTAAAACAGTCTGGTAATAGTTGTACATTTCCTTTTAATGGTAACAACAGGATGGATATGTCAATGATCAATCAGAGAAGGTGAATTAAGACGGTAAAGTAAGTTCCAAGAGATACAACTCAAAGTAATCCAGATGCTATTCTAAAATCAAACACCTTCAACAAAAACATTTTCTACTCAATATTTTATCATTTTCAACCAAGGAAGAGGTTTGAGGATTATAATCCACCTCAACTTTGTCCCTCTCACAAGAATATGCCCACTGGTGTCTTGGAACATAAAGTATCTGCTCAAATGGAGAAACTATAATGAATTCAACTTTGCGACGCTAAATTTAGTAATCAAATAATGAAAGTTTTGAACAAATAATAAGGTCAAAACTCAAAACGTAGTAGTTGAAATTACAATGTGTATCGGTGGACTGATAAGAGGAAGTTTTCCAGTGAGTCGACAGAAAAGAACCAATAACTATCCATAAGCCTCAATTGCCCAAAAAGGAATGCTAAATATTGGCCTTTTTGTTTCAGTGATAAAGGCTTGGCAGCTATATTGAAGACATGCATGAATGATGCATTTTCTCCTGTTAATAGTTACCATTTCACCTGATTAACCTTTGATCATTGCCCCTATGTGCATCAGTATGACTGAAAGAAAATTTATCATTTCCATAGCCTATATATCCTAGTAAACGACCTTGAATGCGTTCAGTTAGCTGAAATGACAGTACGAGACATCAGAATCTACTTTTGTTAAAGCAAGAATGCATTTTACATTCTTTTCATCAGCATTGTGTATCAGACTTCACATTGCATTTGCAGATTCACTTTTTTTTGGGAGACTAATAGTACAAGAGAAACTGAAGGAAAGGAAAAGAAAATAACAGAAATGAATTTGAATTTGAATTTGTCTTCCATTATTTAGATTTTTAGTTTAGAGATGGGAAGTAAAATTTCACACAACTATACCATTGGAGAGTAAGATCAATAGTTATACATGGGAGTTGGAAAGCACGGACACGTTAAATAAAAGAGAGAGTCGGTGTCTAACACTTGTCCGATACTGACACGCTCTCGACAGGCGTTTGACAAGCGGTCAATAATTTTCGACACGTTAACTAATTCGACACTCGAATTTGACTGTATCGGATACGGTCAAATGACAATTATGTAAATAATATGAAATAACAATTTTATAAATATTTTAATTTCCTTAAATTTCTAATTCAATCTCCTAAAATCAACACGATGCTTTGCTCTGCTGATTTTTTAGGCCATCGCTTTGCCTACGCTTCTCATGGAGGTAAGTTCCTTCTTCTTCTTCTTTTTTTTTTTTTGTTTCTCCTCTTCTTCTTCTTCTTGCATTGTATTTTTTCTATGGTATTTTTTGACCAAATCAATCAGATCCTTTGGTTTCGGGAAAAAAGATAGATGATGGTTCAGTTATTTCTAAATTTAACAAGCATTGTTTTTATTAGCAAATGCAGTAATGGTGTATCTTAGATTTTACTAGTATTATTTATTTATTGTTACATTGATGATATAATTTATTTTATTTAATTTTTTAAAAATTAATGAATATAAATAATAATATATAATATATATATTAAAAATATTATTTAATATTCAAACATATCACAACGTGTCGGAGTCATACCGTATCACCTGTCAGTACTTCATGGCATGGGAGTTTAAAAAATTTATATTTCCTTCCATTTTGGAAGGAATGTCCCTTCCTCATCTAAATGCCTAGACAAAGAAAAATTGTTTAATTTCATTTCCATTATTTTCGTTTATTCTCAGCTCCTCAAACTAAGCATGAATTATCCCAATTTAGAAGAACAAGTGTTCTCAAATCTCAACAAACAGTACTAAGGCATACAACGTTGTACTCCCTACACTGCATGATATAATGTGGAATCAAAAAGTACCTTACAACAAAATCAAATCAAACAACTTTCTAATCAATTAATCTGCATTTCAAAGTAAACTTCAAAACCAAACAAAGAAGCAACCAGTCTTAACAATTGCGCCACAATATTACCAGTGGCAAGCTTGCCTGGATCATACATCCCACCGGGGTAAACCGCCACTATTGGCACCCTATTGGCGGCATCTCGTAATGCAATTTTATTTGCGGTCACCTTAGATCTCTCGTACTCCGTACACAAAACCCTCTCAGGTGGACCTGCAATATACAAGCAGATTATAAATTAAAGTGGAATTCAGAATTTGGGGGAAATGAAGCGCAAACTATACACGTTGCTTATACTTGGTTCTCATTGGCAATGTACTAATCAGTGGGTCCAAGGGCGAAGAAGGACGATCTATAAAATTTATATAAATAAAATATTAAATATTACATGAATTTATATATAATTAATTTTTTAATATAAATAATTAAGTTTTGAGATTTAATTTTTTAAAACTATATAAATTCTAATACTTACATAGCACTCCTAAAACACTGTATAAGTTTCAAATGTTTACGGAGAAAAATTTAGAAGGATCCGGTAGCCAGGACTCGACGAGGGTAGCGGCGTGGAAGATGACCTTACAGCTAGAGAAGGCATCCAGAAGGGATCAGTAGTCAGTAACATCACCGTAGGCAAGCTCGAATGCCCCGCCTGTTAGGCGCGGACAGAATAGCCTTCTTCCAGTAAACGCTGGCACAGTCTCCCACCAAAGTACCTGGAAGCGCCAGTCACCACTAATTTCATATTCGCTTCAATTTATATGATTAGTTTGTGGTTGGTGTGAAACTGATTAGCCTGGTTAAGCGCTTCTCCTATATATACATATATATTAAGTAATTCATTAATTAATACTAAACTAATCCTTCTATCTTTGATTTTTGCTTTGTGTTTAATAATTATTAGTAAGCATTTCAATCTCAAATTCTCAATGCAAGACACATCAATTACTCTACCATTGTAATGAGTTCGCATTATTGTTTTGTCAGCAAGTAATTCACGTTTCACATTCTACTTGTTCTCAATTGCAGCTGCAATGAGCTTCGACAAAATACAATATCAAGTTATGGGTTTGATGTCACTGTACATTTCGTTGAAAGGGCTACCAGCTCAAGTAATGGCAAGGATATACTTAAAACAGCAATTATTACAGATTTCACATCTTAAGTTCCTTTGGCTATCATGTCTATTCTTTTTGGAATTTCATGTCATCTTTAAACAAAGCATTGTCTCTGAGATCCTCCGAGTCGAAGCCAAGTTTTTGAACCAAATACAATTCCCGTATATTCACACACTAATCAGCCTTCATATGCCAGTGAGAAATTTTATAATCTCGAACGCCGGATGCATTTCATGGGATTAAATGGGGCGTGCCTCCGTGTAGAAATATATGGTTGTCTACTCAAGGATATATCCCAATCATCAACATTTTTTGGAACACAGACGTCAAAAAGGATTTGACCAAGAACTCCATGAGCATTAATTCTTGGAGGACTATTGAAATGAATCAAGCCTTCCTTCTGTTCACCTTGCAAGGAACCGACATCTCTACCCTCATAATACCCCACTGAACTTGGCATGAAAAAATGGTCACTTGGTTGGATAGTAACTCCACAAAAACTCTGGTTTGGATTAGCAGCTGCTTTCTGCAGGTCACTAATCGGTTCAGATATCTCATCATATGTTCCCTCTGCACCCATTCTTTCTCCTTCAAGTCGTTGAATTCTTTTGGAGTAAACTACAGCTGCCTTACCAAGAAGCTCAGTCACGGCAGCCTTGTAGTCAACTGGATACATCCGAAAATGACCTAAAACAATGAAAATCAAATGGAGAGATATTGAATAAGTCAATATGGACATATGGAAAGCATCCAGAATCGTATTAATAACTTGATTACAATCCAAAAATAAAATCTTGAAACTAATTAAAATATAAATGTTGGTCCATTTTTGCTACAAGATTATGTTCCTTCTGAAGATAGAAGGCATGGAAGCAGGGTTTTCCCAACAAAGTGTTTAATCAGTATATATATATATATAAAGAGATATGCACAACTTCTAACACAATGGAGACATTACTGGTGTCAATAACCCGTGATCAAGTACAAATTATTGACAGCAAAAGGATTATCTTAAAGCATGAGCACGTGATGGCAAAAAGCATGAATCAAAACACCCATACTTTCTGCAGAGACATTAAAAAGATGCAGTCATAATTTTACATTTTAGAACAGACCTACATGAGGAGAGCCATTCATCGTCACTAGTTTTACATCACCCCCAAGTTCTCGAAGTCTTAGGCTGAAATTGCAAATGACTTGATATGAAGCAAGATCGTCACTTTCTGAACATAATAAGAGATATGGGGCCCCCAAGCTCTGCAATAGAATAGTAATATTCAAGTAGGGGAGCCAAGGTAAAAAAAGTTGTATAGCAATAAGCAATGATATACTCACAACAGATGAGTACAGTGTCTGCCAATACTCAGCACGCTGTGATTCAAATTTGTTGAGGAATAAAGCATCAAGACCATTGGAAATGCCGTTTGCCATCCATGATAGAATTCTTGGTGGATGAGACATTCTAAGAACAGATGGGTGAACGACAAATTGTCTCCCCAAAAGACTTGAAAAATCTACTGGACTAGAATCATAGATATGGCCCGAAATACAGTCCCTAACCAGCCGGCAGTCGTCCTTTGTGCAGAAGGAATAAACCAAAATAAAAGGGAAAGAAAAGGGCCTCTAAGCGCATGAATCACAAAAAAACTAGCAAAAATAATTGCATATAAAGAGCAATTATCTTCATATAAATTGTAGCAAGGCATGATAACATTATAAGTGGGGAGTCAAGATTCTAGAAGGAAGGAAAAACTAAAACTATGTAATTTCAAAGGACAAGCATACCAAATTCAGGTGTAATTCACATTTTCCATCAATAATCTGCAATTGGAAAATAAAATCTATCAGATAAAAAAAAAATTTACCATTAAATTTTAAGCAGAGGAATGAGACAGTTTACCTGAAGAACCTTGTACATGCAGGCTTTTGGACCACCAGAAAAAGACATAAAGACTAAAGGGCATGGCCTCCTCTTTAGCTCCTGTACATCCGTAAGTGAAGCAAGCAAATTATTAGATAACTAGACTCCAAGTTTAAACAGATTCCAATCCACAAGAACAGCACAAGAATTCAGCTAAATGAGTATGCCATATAAAATCCACAGGGACATATTTGGCAAGGAAAAAGTTCATGGAGCATTGGGTGGTCCCACCAGATCATACACAAATAAACATTCATAAGATGTATTCATTAATTGAATCATGTGTCTGTGTGAGTAGAGAGAACATAGGAATTCACCAGATCATATAAAGGAACTAACCTCGATAAGTTTGTTGAGAATATCGAATGCTAAAGCTTCAGCCTTATCAGGGAAGAACCTGTTAAGATTACAGACATTATGCTCCAGAGTCAAAATTAATGTGTTTGCGGATATAAGCTACAATGGAAAGTAACTATAAAAAGCCTCCAACTTTCCAAGACTATAACTTCAAAATCAATATTCCATAGATTATTTAGAATAATGCCAAACTTCCCAACGTATGATAGTAGAACCACATAGAAATGCTCCCCTTCATCACTAAAGAGATTTAAACGACAAATCCTGCATGGAAGAATGGCACAGGAATGCATGACAAACGCCAAATGATAGTGAAGTATCCAGCACAAATATGGAAACCCCATTCAGATAAACTCAGTAACCTTAGCCCTAGTTTTCAAAATATTCCTTTTACTGTGTAAATGGAACTATATTTTGGTAAAATGTATCATCTTTAAAGTGCATTCATTTCCAGTATAAAAAAAAGGCAGTTATCTTGATCAGTTTCAATCATCAGATCCAAATATCGTGCTTTAACGTAAAGTCATTGCCCATTGAAGAATTATCCGGCTACAGAACAATACGAAGAAAAAAGAAGTCGACTGTTATATCTTGAAACCAAAACATCGAGGCTCTATAGCTGAGCTAAACTAAGTTAATTCCTATATTTAGGAGAAGAATTTGTCTTAGAGTCAGAGATTCCAAAAAACTACAATTCAGCGTCATCCTCAAACAATTATTAATCAAATAAAAAATTCAACCTTTTCACACCCAACAACCAATCTTGCAAACTAAGTCAAACCCAAACGAAAACCAGAACCAATGTAACATTACACAGAATCAAGTCATCAGAAAGTGCAGAAACAGACAATTTCAAAAACAATAACGAAACAAAACCAATCAGAGAAAAAAAAAACCTTACAAATTGAGGAATTGGGAGTGACAAACAAGGGAATTCCAGCCCATAGACGAGAGGAGCTCCACATAGCTCTTCAAGTGCCTTTCTTGGCTCGACATCCAAGCAAACAGCACCACTATCCCTTTCCTTTTCCTTTCTCTTCTCCCCCAATAATAATTTCCCCCAAATCCCCACATTTCCTCTATTTTCTTCCCAACTCCACGCAGATACAGCTTCCAATCTCCACAACTCGAGTCTGATCAATAATGAGCTCACCAATCTCTAAGAAAGTATAATTCTAGAGAATCGGAACCAATCTATAGACCAAAATTCAGAGATGTAATTATATGGCTCTGGTCTTTGTTTCTCCCCTGATTTCTCTTTTTGTTTTCTTCTAAATTGCAGTTTTTTTATATTGGGCAGGAGACGGAGGCGTAAAAAAGTTTGGGCCCTTTAGATTTTCTACAAATTACATAATCAACTGCCAACTGGCACAATCTGACTGGAGAAATACCCTCCACGTGGTATTTTTTTACTGGTTTGGTACTTTTGCTTAAACGTAATTACTAAACTACCCAACCTTTTGGTAGTGTGAGTTTTCGATTGGTTTTTGAGTTTTGGCCGCTGTGATCGAAAACTCACATTCGAAATCATACGCATGGGATGCAGCTAGGCGTGCGAGTTCAACATTTCTTCTGTTTTTTTTTTTTCTTTTTCTTTTCTTATCTAATTAATGTAAGAATTATGTTAAAAAGATAAATTATTTCGCAAAACATAAGTATGCTTTTTTATTTAAAATGAAAATATATTTTTATTTTTATATAAATAAAAAAATATATTTTAATATTATCTAATAATTTTTTAAATATTAAATAAAATAAAATTATCAATACATTATTATGAATTGTCACTCTCATTAACAAAAATATTGACATCTAACCAAAATATTGACATCTAACTTTTTCATTTCAATTTCCAAAATTCAATATTTTTATTCAAATTTATATATTTTTAAAATACAATAAATTAATAAATTAAATTTATTTATTTATTTAAATATAATATTCAACCATATAATCTGCAATATTATTTCAATTTAATTAACCTTCAGCCAATTAAAATTATAATGTTGTTAATGAATGATTAAAATGGACAAAAGTCGTCGATAATACAAAGCAATTGCACTGCTTAGTGCTCACTACTCTCAACAGTCACCACTTAGAAACATTTTTTTTTTTATTTTGAATGTAATAATATTTTAATTATTTAATTTTAAAAGTTAAAAATTATTAGTTGGTTACTTTGATAAATTTAGTTATTCGTCTTATTGATCAAATTTAATTTTTAAGGTTAATATCTAAAATATAATTTTTGAATACATACTAAATATAGAACCGTGTGTTTTTAACCTTCTTTATAAAAAAAAAATTAGTCTTAATAGGTATATAAACTGATACTAAAATATTTTTTGAATAAAAATAAATTATTTCATAAATAAAAAAATTTAAGGTGATATTTTTGTAAAAATATTAAAATGAGTTTTTCCTTGGATTTAAATAAAATAAATGTTGTGAATTGTTTTTTAAAAATTTTATTTCATTTTAATGAATTATTGAATTTTATTTTATAGTTCTAAAAATTAATTAAAATAATAAAATTATTTTAATTATATAATTGATTGTTATATTTAAATGAAAAATAAATATTAATTCTCCAATATATTATATTTTGGGAATGACATAATGTAAGATGGATAAAAATATTGAATTTTGAAAATTGGAGTAAGAAAGCTAATTTTCAATATCTCATTAGTCAAGACTGCCAACTCAAAATAATGTGTTAATAAATTTATAATACTTAATAATTTCTCAAAAAACTAAAGTAATTAAATTAAATCTTTAATGCTTATCAACATCGGTGGAGGACAGACTTTTATAATCATTTAAATCTTTAATGCTTATGCGGAGGCCACACGCACACTCGGGTTGATGGGAATTCTGTGTATTTTTACACAAAAATAAATCTGTTGATATATTTTTTATACTAAATAAAAATTATTTGGATAGAAAAAAATATATTATAAATTTTATATATTATATTTAACGGTATATATTTAACGTATTTATAATGCATTTTTAGTTGGCCAAATGATTTTTATTTAGTATAAAAAATATACCAACAGATTTATTACATTAAACACTATCAAAATATAATTTTTTAAAAATTTTATAAAATTTTTTAAATACTCAAAATGAAATACATGAGGGGTTGATATGTAAAAATACACAGCAGCCCCCCTCAACCCCACTTTTACAGGTATTAATAATTAAGCTCTATTTATCAACATTTTCATAATCGAACTTATTAAAAAATTAATAAAAATAAAAAATTAGAGAGTCAGAAATTTGAACGAGATTGAACTAGCTAAAAAAAATTATATATATATATATATATATATATA
>CANXYC010662903.1:0-14673 GCA_948193065.1 Aleurites moluccanus | reverse complement strand
AAGAGCAAGTAATGGCCAACACTGAATCCTGCTGCAGTCAAAGCAAAAATTTCTGAAATTTCCAAACTTCTCATTAAAATTTTAAAATTCTCCAAACAAAATAAAATTGATAATTACACTTCAAAAATGGCAGATATTACACAATGACAGTAGATTAACTAGCCAACTTACAATATGAACTTGACTTTCTCTTGGAATAAGTATACATTATCATAACTTGATCTCCAACTAAATATTAGTCAAGTATTAACCATTAACTCTTAGGAAACTCCTAAGCCTATGTTCCATACTTATTCTTATCTCTTGTCTGTATTATACCAAGCTCATTAGCTAACAGATCATAGAAACTGTCGAGATCATAAATCATTCCATTTATATAAATCAGTTTACATTAGCTCTTAGATAGACTTCCAAGTCATAATATAACCTTATGTAATAATTATATTGTACAATATTGCTATCAAATTACCATCCGACAATTGATAAATTCACGCCTCTATCATCATTACTTAGATCAGTTATACTTGTAAACATGACTCTTATCCTTTATTATATAAAACAAAATCTCCATTTAATTACCAGACAGTTCATCAGTCTTATACCTATTAAGAATCATTAACATACATTTGATAATTATCATACATATATGCATTCATCATTTAACTTTAATTTTACCTTAACTTATTTACAATTTCTGACACATCTTTTCTTTCATCATATCAATGAAATTAGCTATTAGTAACACATCATAACTTCTATCTCTTTAATCATATACAAACTCTTTCACTGACAGTCAAACATTTTGTCTCTTTAATGTTATAATTCTTCTGTCATGTACAACTTATACTATAAACCTATCATAATGTTATATCCTCGCGTAATTCTAAAATAGACATCAATCATTTAAAAAAAAAAAAATGATTCCAATCAATTCCTTACAACTCTACAGAACTTAAATCATATTACATATCATAAATTACCATTTCGAAGCATTTCACATCTCACCATGATATAGAGGTACATTCAAATTGCCATATATAGGAATACCATCAGAACTTATTAGAGTCATAAACTATATTGTGCTTCCTCAATTAGGCTTAGATTCCACTAATCAAAACTTAGTGTGTTACATTCTCCCCTTATAGAAATTTGCCTTTGAATGTCAAAAATAAAACCCTTACTTGCTCCTCGACCATATACCTGTAACCATCAGTACATCACTCTTTTCTGATCCAGCATCAAACTTGATCATATCACCCGTTACCAATATAACATCATGACACTATCCTTACACAATTTATTCATTATAAGTCTCCATCTATGGCTAACTCCAAATCATAATTTTGCTAACAAATTCTTGCTATACCATAGAACTTCCATTACTATACATATCCACTCTCTTTAGCTCACAACATACTCCAAAGATGGTCTTTATATTCCTTCCTTACTCTTAAATTACACAAGGATATCACTGATTAACACTATGATAACTTGTCTATAAATAATCTGAACACTTCATTTGCTAAATCCATATCTAAATTCTTATCATTCATACCATCATAAAAAAAAAAAAAAATAGAAGTTATAACTTCAATCTCTTCCTCTAGAAAAATATAAGAAATCCAAAACATTTCCAGCAACTTTTAAGCACATGCAACTTCTTAGCAAGGTAATATAATGTAAAAAAAGATATAACTCATGAATCAATCACCACTATTCCATTCAAGTCTTAAATCAAAAGAATAACTGTGATCATCAGTTTGGGAATTTGAACTTCTTATTGTATTGTAGCAAAAACTCTCCCTCTACCTCTGCCTATAGAAACTGATCCCGAAGCCTGTGCCATTTGCTGACCTGATCCCTTATCAGTTTTTGAAGTCCTTCTGAAGGTATTTTGGCCCACACCTAACTATGGACCAACGTTCCTTTATCTATCTGTAATATCTGCCATTTTTTTTTATTTTATAAATTGTATGTTTGTTGAATTATTTGAGGATATAAAAATATTTTGAGGAAATTCAGAAATTCTGTATGCAGGGAGGATTTTGTGAGGCTGATTTCATGATTTTAATGGAATAATTTGATAAAGTATAAAACATAGAAGTTGTAAATTTATATATCATCTTCAGGTCTGTAAAATGGTTCTATAAAATTCTATGTGTGTGAAAAGTTATGCCTCCTTGAGCAGGACTTGTTTGGTTCATTATTCTCTGCAGGAAATCTATGAATATTTAATTTTTTGGGAATTATTGAGGCTGAATGAGTCAAAAGTGTAAACATGAGAAATGTTCTTTTGTGTGTTATGTTGTTGTCTATAAAATTTCAGGGGAATTGGATAAGTATAGCTCAGTTGAGAGTGGAAATTATCAGGCCTGTTCAGATGATGTTGGGGCAGTAAAGTCAGGGTGAGATTTAGAAATTCACCATAGTTTGTGTAGATATCCTTTTGATTTAAATTTTGGATATGTTGGATATATGAGTGTCTATTTTAAGTGACAAAAAGAATCAGGGAGTTTGGATATTTGGAGCTCATTTGCAAGCTGATTCAATATGAGTTGTCGAGGAAAGGTTCCAGCTCGGCAGAATCTGGCAATATGAGGTGGCATTGCGAGTCGGCAAATGCGAGGTGGCATTTGCGAGCCGACAAATGCTAGGAGGCGGTTCGCGAAGTGGAGTTAGGCGAGGTGAGTTTAGCGAAAAGGCATTGACGAGGTGGCAGATGCGAAGTGGATTTAGGCAAGGCGAGTTTGGCGAAGAGGCATTGCCGAGGTGGCATATGCGAAGTGGAGTTAGGCGAGGCGAGTTTGGCGAAGAGGCATTGCCGAGGTGGCATATGCGAAGTGGAGTTAGACGAGGCGAGTTTGGCGAAGAGTCATTGCCGAGGTGGCATATGCGAAATGGAGTTAGGCGAGATGGCATATGCGAGGTGGCATATGCGAAGTGGACATGCGGAGAGGGATTGGCGAAGTGGCATTTGCGAGTTGGCTTATGCGAGGTGGCATTGCCGAGGCGGATTGGCGAGGCGAGCTGGCGAAGCAGAAATTGTGAGGCAGTAGCCTATTTAACCAGATGCCCAGTAGCTATTTTCTTCACGATTTTTCTTTTTCTTCACAATTTTTCTTCTTCTTCTCTTTATTTTTCTTCAGTTCTTCTCAAATTTGTCTCATTTATTTTCTAATGCATTAATACTCAAAATTAATGCATTAAATCACTAAATTATCACATTCTAAGGCATTAATCTTCAATTTCAAAGCAGATTTTCAAGGAAATCAGTTTTTGGAGAAATAAGGTAATTTCTATTCAAATGTCATTTTCTCTTTAGATTAATAAATTCTGGTAGTTAGGATAGTTTATTATGAGTATATAAGACTTAATGCAAGCATTTAAGGCTAGTAATTATAATTAATATGGGAAAAATTAGAATTTATGGATTATCATGAATAGTGACGTGAACAGTAAATTCGTAATTAATTTCAGATTTTCTTT
This sequence comes from Aleurites moluccanus, assembly GCA_948193065.1. NCBI lineage: Eukaryota > Viridiplantae > Streptophyta > Magnoliopsida > Malpighiales > Euphorbiaceae > Aleurites > Aleurites moluccanus. The sequence goes on along the minus strand of CANXYC010662903.1, from coordinate 11,187 downwards.
AAGAGATAAATTAAATTGATGTTCGGAATCAAAAATAGAAACTATAAGATGGTTAATATTACAAGGAACTTTATTATGTATTATTAATTGAGAAAATCCTAATTGTGAGAATTTGGGAAATTTTCATAGGAGAAGAGGATTCAAGAAATTAAAGGAGAATTATTGATTTTTACAAGTAATTGATGATAAATTGCTTTGAGGTAAGTATGAACATTGCATTTGCTTATTGCTTCTTTGAAACGATATGTCCAAGTATTCTTAATGTTCACCCATATGATTCTTATGTTATTTGACATTGTATTATTGAATTATTAAATGAAAGTTCCAAGATATTCTAAAACCAAAATTTACCATTTGTTTCATGTGATTACCATGTATATATATATAATGTAAATGAATTGGTCAATCTTCTTTGGATCAAGTTCATATGAATCCTATTTGTTAACTTGACTGAATTTATGATATATATATATATTGATGGTCTTGTGACCAATATGTTTCTTATGAGATTGCAACCGTACGACCTTATGAATAAAATGCTCTTCCCAATGAGAGTAAATTCATTGGTCCATTGTGCACTTTGGAAACCTAGCTGATAGGGTTTTTATCAGTGTTTCACCTAGAGGGGACCATGAGCTCTAGGCGTATGCCTGGCCAAGCATGCGTTTGCGATAAGGTAGCAAGGACTACCGATGCGCTCTGTTGTGATAGGTAGTAAAGCTACTGATGCACTCTGTAGTTCTATCATGTGATTTGACAGTACTATTCGATTGTGAGCACTCATGTTCTTGTAAGCCTAACCATATGATAATTTTTTACCCGTGTTCTTTGAATTGACCTTTCCTTTGGTTTGATATATATATATATATATATATATATATATATATATATATATATATATATTTCTTTTATATTGCATGTTCATATCTTACTGAGTTGAAGACTCACTCCTCTTCTGTGGATTTCAGGTGATAGTATAGCTCGTGAGGGAGCTAATATAGAAGATCGAGCTTCTTGATTCATTATTCCTCCAAGAAGTCTCTATTGTAATTATTTTGATATATATATATATATATATCAAAATATCATTAAATTGTATTATGGTACAGTATGTATTGGGAGTATACTCTAGAGCTCCGTAGTTAGTTATTGAGGATGACATTATTTTGGTGTATGATCTGTTACATTTTGGGTTGCCCTTGTTCCTTAGTGATGTGGGATGCATCTTTTGATCAGTAAGGAACAAGAGGAAATTATGAAATGATAAATATAAAGATATGAATTATGATTACATGAATCATAGAATTGAATATTGAATGATATCTATATTGGTATGAATGTGTATTATAAATGAGATCTAAGATATGAGTGTTCTATGGGTTTACGGTGGCCTTAAGCCTACCCTTGCCCTAGGACCATTGCACCACTGGAGTTGGGGTGTGACACTATCCTTCTGAAATGTAGTTTGAGAAGTCCGAGGTCTAGCTCCAAAAGTCTGTTGTGGACAGTTCTTAAGTAAATGACCATGTTGCCCACATCTCATGGAAACAAGGTCCTCTATGGAAATTAACACATGTAGAACATAAAGGGTTTGTCTTATGTGATGCAGATCTGACTGTACTATAACTTGTCTGAGCAACTGATTTGGAGGGATTCTGGCTCTGCTGTGATCTCCTAAAAAGTCCTCTATGCCTACTCTGGAGAGCTGACTGCTGAGTTACTCCCATATTCTTCATCCCACTCTCATGCTTGGAGAAGCTACTCATCTTAGCTTTCTTCTTCCCTTTTCTCTCAAATCTGTCCTCCATCTCCCTAAACTTCGAGGGCATAGGCTTAAGGTACCTCTCAAATGATACATCATCCACCTGAGGCATAACTGAAGGATATGCAGGAGGGACTGGCACTTCGGGAATTATCTGTACTGGAGGTACCTGTTGTCTTTGTTGCATGATAAACTTAACTATCATCTCAGAATTCCTCTGTAGTTGATCTATCTGTCGAGCCATGTTAGCCATATCTACCTATAGTGCACTAGAAATCTCATTACTTCCAAACCCATTCACCGAACCCTTTTTAGATGGTAACTCTCACCTGGAACGACCTCCACCACGTCCTCTTCCTTGCCTCGGAGGCATCTCAATACTAATAAGAAAATAAAGCAAAATCAAACCTAAAACACAAGATTAACGCAGATCTATACCAAAGGAATACATAATATTGACGTGACATGAATCCTACGCTCCGTAGTCATCTTAATCAATACTTATACTAGGGCTTATGCAAATCTGTCTATCTTCTATATTGAGGATTATAAACTTATAGCTCTAATGCCACCTTTGTCACACCTCAACTCCAGTGGTGCGACAGTCCTAGGGCAAAAGTAGGCTTAAGGCCACCATAAACCCGTAGAACACTTATATCCTAGATCTCATACACATTACATATCCACATCATATATGGTTGACATTAAAATATTCATTTCTAAGATTCAGGTAATCACCAATCATACATATATATGTTTATCATTTTGGAATTTCTTCTTGTTCCTTACTGATCAAAAGATACTTCCCACATCACTAAGGAATAAGGGTAGCCCGATCATAATAATTTAGACATCAAAATAGTATCATCCTCAGCATCTAACTATGGAGCTCTAGAGTATTCTCCTCATACATACAACACCATAATACAATCCATTGAACATATATATATATATATATATATATATATATATATCTCAAAAGAATTACATTGAGTTTTCTTAGAGGAATGAATCAAGAAGCTTTGTCTTCTATATTAGCTTCCTCTCGAGCTACACTACTATCTGAAATCCACAGAAGAGGAGTGAGCTTTCAACTCAGTAAGATATAAACATGCATGATATAGATTAAGTCAAAAAATAAGAATATGGAAATATCAAAAGGTTAAGCTTACAAGAATATAAGTGCTTATAATCGAACAACACTTTCAGATTATATCGAGTCAAATTCGAAAACGAATTTTCTCTACCTTAAAGAGAATGATAGAGACTAACAAGAGTTGATATTTTTTCATATTTGTATTTTTGTATTTTTAGTATTTTTTATTTTTCTTATTTAATTTTGATAGAAAATTTATTTTTAAGCGCTATTTAAAATATTATGTTAGTTTTAATTTGTTTTCTATTTAAGTTAATTTTAATTTTTTCTTTATTTATGTAAATTTGATGATTTATTAATTTGATAATTTATTTACTTTTTGAAATAATTATCATATTAGACTTTTAGGATTTTCTGAAAGTTATTTCCTATATATAGTTATGTAAATTTTAGAATTGACACAATATTTTAATTTTCAATATTTTTTAAATTAATAACTTTGATGCCTATTACTCTAGTATTCATTTATAATAACGGATTTTTAGAAAGTGTTCACAACATTAACTATGCTAAAAATAATATTCATTTATAATACAGATTCTTAAAAAGTTTATGCTGTATTAACTATGCTAAAATAAATAAAAATCTTAAACTCTGCTACATAAAGATCAAAGAGAAGGCTTGTTTTTGTTCGTATCCTTATTTGAATCAGTTGAGGATAACAATGACGTTGCACCAGCAAATTTCTTACCGGTCCAAGTTTGTAGTCTACTTTCTTAGCTTATGGAGGTCCAATCCCTAAACATCATCATCCCACCATTATAAATTATCGCTTTTTGAGAAGCGGTAATACGGAGGTCCAATCTCGCTTTTTCTGCAGCGCCACTCTCTGTCTCTGTTCATCCATGGGTTTAGTTTTTTCTTTCACAAATCTTGTACCACCTATGTTAGTGCTTAGTGCCGCCGACGATGATGGAAAATGCGAAAATACCCGGCGAATATTCTGCATATTTGCAACAAACTGATTCCCAGAAAAGCAAAATCAAAATTTTATTATCTTGAAAGCAATACAAAACAAGTCTTTAACAACCCATATCAGAAAATATCAAAACGTTCACAAATACTAGTGTATATTCATAAATTATGTATTTGATTCTGAAAAAAATAAAAGAGAAAAAATAGATGATACATGCCCATTGACGAGTGTATGCGTCTAACCCGTAATAAGGAGTTGAGGCTGAATTGAAACTAACGAATCATTGTTTTCTCTTTGAAAAACTGATGCAGTTTGATGGGTTGTGGAAGCCGGAAGGCAACAGAAATCGCAGAGAGAGTAAAAACAGCAAGTTAACATGTTAAAAAATTTAAGGATTTTAAGAAGATTTGGGAAATAATCGAGAACCATAAAGAGAGAAAAGGAAAAGGAAGAAAGAGGAGTTGAGCGTTATTATTTTAATTTTTTTTTAAATTTTGACATGGCGCTGAATCGGCAATAGGTGGAGGCTAAATTAAAAATGTAAAATATTTTTATGTCAATATTTTTAATATTGTTAATTAAAATGTCACTAATATATTTAAAGACAAAAATTACAAAACTCTAAATTATATATATATATAAAAAAAAAACACAACTCCAAATGCAAAAAAAGCAAAATTATTAATAAATTTTAGTTGAATTTTGATTCTTATTAGTATCATATATGACAAGATAATCTAACTAAATTTTATGCTTTTTTTTCTCTAATTTTTTTTTTCTCTCTTTAATTTACTTTACGTTAAATTTATTTTTCAGCCATTGAGTTTGTAAACATAACGAGGAAGCACAACAAATTTCGCATAAATTTGTGCTTGATAGATTTATAATGTTTTCATATCTAATTTCAATATTGCATTAATATTGGTAGAAAATTATAACAGTAAAAAAAAATTAATCAAATAGGATTAATTTGAAAGAGTTCAGTATATGATTTTTATTTAAAAAACTAATGACCAAACAGATAACTAAATCCAAATATATATTTTATGACTTTTAAGTCTGAATATTATTAATAAATAAATATTCTTTTCTTCTTTTAGATTTTTTTTATTATAACTTATAAAATTCTAAGTTAATCTATCAATTTGTTATATAATTTACTTAGAAAAAATATAGCTTCAAAATAATAAAAATGAATCTATTTCATAATTATTTTATAATAGTAATTATAAACACTAAAAGTATAAATTATTATTAGAAAAATAATTATCGTAATATATTTTATTAGTGAAAATATGAGTTTAAATTAATTATTATAAATTAATTTTAATTAAAGAAGAAAAGTTAATCAAACAGAAATAAATCGATAAAAATAATTAGTGGATTAAACTATTTTATTTACATACTCTAATTTAATGATAGAGACATATTATAATATTGCAATTATCATTATATAGAAAATTTATATTTTAAAAATTAATTATTGAAGTTGGAGAGTTTAATTTCATACAAGTCATTCAATATTTTTTTACTTATGTGAAACTTTCCCCCACAAACACACGTATATATAGATCCTTTAGGATTCAATCTGCCTTAGCTCATGAATTCCTTAACTCATGAGAGATGTCACATATGGCAATATACATATATATATATATATATATATATATAAGAGCAACTTGGCTTGATATGGAGGAGTCTTTAAAATGTATCATTGAATCTCAGCATGACAAGGAGTTGGTTATAGTGGTTGGGCAAGTGACATTTTGCGCTGTTAACCATTGGTTATAGTTGGTTATGATGCCTATTTTTGACAGCTTCCAAGATATAGTTTTGATTCTCAAATCCAAGTAGTTGAAGTTAATCACATGATATTGTCAAGCTCTGTTTGAAAAATTCATTCATGTACAAATACTCAATTCAGTTCTATTGATAAAATTAAGGTATTTTTTTTTTTTTTGCAAAAAATATTCTAAATAAAGTGTAAATCAATAATGAATCAATTTATTTATTTTTAATTACCTTTATTTATTTGAAAAACTAATAATATTAAGACTCTAGTGGATTGTGATATAAATTATGAAAGTATTTCTGTAATTTGATTATGAGTCAAATTTAATTAAAATTGAATTCTTATAAAATGAAATTTAAAATGACTTCAATTTTTATTTATTTTTTTTCTAATTTCTAATAAGAAGTAAAAGAATTTGGACTGCTGAAATACAAAAAGTGATGTTGATTTTGAATTGATTAAGCTTCTGTAGCTTTGTTATTCAAATGCTGCAACTTGGGAACTTAAATTTATCATTTTCCCCAGAATGATCATCTAATTGTTAAAACTTTTCCTTATATAGCAGGGTTTAGATTGCATCATAGGAAGGAAAATCATCTGAAAAACAAGACAAACCAAACCATAAGCATCATTGTGAAAGTTCAAAATATGCCTTGAATTCTCTTCAATTTGGTGGAAGAAATTTTGCAGCTACTTGCAGAGACCTATCAGTGGCTTCATCCGACAATAATATCAGCTTTAGTGAAGATAATTTTATATGAATATGGCCATTTAGCACTCGGTCTAAATGTGCTACCCATATATGATTTTATATGAATATGACGAGATGATTTTATATGACATTAATACCGTACCCAAATTGAGATATTTACCTACTGCTATATTAAGTCCGGCGGTGAAGTATTTTAATGCAAAGATTGCATATTCAGTATTTAAGGGAAAAAAACTCGCGTTGAGGATGCGGCAAATTAAGCATCCTACATGTAAAAGTTAGGCAAATCTTTTACATATAACCATGCTATCTCTTCTAAGCCTGTGAGCATAGAAAGTGAATCATATGATATATTCTCAAAGAGGTAAACATGATATTTGGAAGAACTGAAAGTCGCATTTCAAAAATCTCAAACGCTATCCTCCAAATGGCAACAACATAGAGACAAGCATATACAAAAGCTTAGCTGCATTAAAAAGTAATATGATTTGCTTCCCTGTTCTATACACATGAAATTCAGTAATAAATTCTTATGTACCATATAACTGGAACCAGCTTCCAAATATTATTCAATAATCCTTTGAAGCATGGAGGCTGCGCTTTCTTCATCTTTGCAGTTTATGATCAAATCTAAGTAATGCATAGCTTCCCAAGGGAGAAGGCCTTCGATTATAAAGTTGAACAAATGTGAGTGAGTCCCCTGCATCAAATCAAAACACTGCTCCAATGTCCTCAATTTCCGCTTTTTATTTAGCTCCACAGCCTCCATCAATGGCAGCACATCTCTCTCCTCCTCCTCAAAGTGCTCTTTACAATGTTCCTATAATCACAAAACAAAAAATCCAAATCAGCCAGTTATAGGGCTTATTTAGTTTATCTTGGAATGGGAATGGAAATGGACATTCAAATTCAAAGAATTTTATTCCAAATTTATTGCTAGATATTAAGAATTTATGATTAAAAATATCATTTCAATATAACTTAAGACGTGCCCAAATATGAAATCTCATTCCAAGAATTACATTACATTCCCAATTACTGAGCAAACAAGACATGGCCATAGAGTCTAGTAACCAGGGTCCTAGAGGCAATGAAACTTGACTTGTAGTACACTCTTTATGATCTAGTACTCATGACATAAAAAAGGCTGAGATTTATACCAGTAATGATTTGAGCCGTCTCGAGAGATTACGGAGAGCATCTTGGTAGTCAGGGCTCTCAATGTCTAAAACTCCAATGGATTTGATGTCTTCTTTGATTCCATTCATGATGGGTAGGTCCCTTGCATGCTCCTCATTTGCAGCTTTACACAACCCTGCACTATCACACGTCAATTTACAATTTTCTTCAACAAACGCATTGCGGTCGCAAACACAGCTAAGCACCCTTCAAATGCCATCCATAAACAAAGATTATGTTTCTTTTCAGAGAAAAGGTTCTTTGTTTTTCCTTCAAATAAGTTCTTTTATATTAAAAATTTGTTTAAAAAAAATTCAATTCAATTCTATCAATAGAATTGAATTAATTAAATTGAATTAATTAAATTGAATTATAGTGCAATATTTAATTACAAACATTACTTATATTATACATAATTAATAAATTTAATTTTATATTATTTTTTTAATTATCTCTATTTATTTATAACAATTAATAATATTAAAATTTTAGGATATATATTTGTCAAGTTTAATAATAAATTAAATTTTAATTAAATTAAATCTTTGAAAAATGACATTATTTCTATTTATTTCAAAATTATTTATTTTTTATACTAATAAAATTTAAAATTATAAAATACGTTCAATCAAAATAAATGAAATTAAACCCTAACAAAATTCGAGTTTTCAAATAAGGAATATAACATTTGTTTTCTTTTTCCTTATTCCCTAATTTAAATTACTTGTCGAAATTATTATTTTTTTTTAAAAGCATATAAAAAAATAATAATGTTTGGATAACTAATCATTAAAATGATAGTCGAATATTTAAATTTTTTAATTATATTTAATTTTTATGATTTTATTTTTGAAACTCAAATTCAAATTTATAATAATTTTAAATGGTTACTTATCCAATTATATCCTTAATATATTTGAAAATTAATTCTCAACCTAATATTTGAAATTAAAAAAAATAAAAACACATAAAAGGTTTTACCATTTAAGAAATTATTGAATGCAATTATTTTCAAATAATATTAACAAACTTATCCTTCTATCAAAATCATAGTATTATCAAACAAGAAACAGTACATTATGGTTGGAAATAATGATCTGCAAACAAGAGCATGATAATAGGATACTCCTTACCTCTATCAGCCATTTCCAGAATAGGAAAAACAACTTTCTCCTCCATCTGCGCGTGTTCAACCATAAACTCCAGCAACTGCGAGTAGCTTTTGCTAAATTTTTTTATCTCCATCCTCGGATTTCCCATCGTCGGATTCACAATCTTCTTCCCTCCACGTGTCGCCAGATCCTCTCCCCACCTCACCAACCTCTCTAGATGCAAAATCATACTCCTATGTTGCAACACCACCGCCGCCACTATCAACGGCGTCGTTTCACCAAATCCCTCACTTTCCTTCATTACCAACGGCGGATGCGGAAACTTCGCATCGATAAACCGGAGCATAGTCTCGCGCGTTCCCGATACCGATTCAGACCCTATTTGGAGTACCAGTTGAGTTTCCGGCTTATCAGTAATTGGGACAAATTGAAGAGAAAGGGTTTTGTAGAGAAGAGCGAAACGAATGTAGGAGACGCAGAAGGCGGTAGGAGAGCCATACAATTTAACGGCGGAGGTGGCTGTGGATTTTACGAAATCATAAGGAGCCATCTCAGCCGTGGATTTCTTGGCCTGGTTAAGGCAATTCCCCATTGCTAAAAAAAAAAGCAAAGACAGGCTCAAAAGAATCAAAAGAAAAATATTTTAGAGGCACCAAATGAAGAGTAAATTGCAAGAAAGGAGAAAGAGAGAGGAAGTTTTTGGATTAAGCATTTTAACAAACACAAAAGGGACAATCGAATATGATAAAGAAAGTTTCACTATGTGTCTGTGGATTGGACTGTTTGGTAGATAATCCACAGAACAGAACGGGAATGGAGGAAATATAAATAGAGAAATAGCTTGAAGGGGCAGGGAAAGGGAAGGAAGGAAAGGGAAGGAAAAATGGGCAAAATCAGAGGAAAGTGATTTTTCCTCCTTTTTTAAGAATCATAATCCGCCGCTTTTTAGAGCGCTCCTTGTTGACGTTTACGACATGTTTGGATTTGTTTTTTTGTCCGTTGTAGCTTGCTTTTTTTTTTATTGATAAATTATTTTTTTAGTGGTTAAAATTTTCAATTAATTAATATTTATATTCTTATTTTTAAAAAATCAATTAATTAATCTTTATATTTTAATTTTATTACGTAATTTAATCATTTTTATATAATTTTTTTACATATTTCATTAAAAATTAAAAAAAATTAAAATTGAATTTTTAAAATATCCTTCTCCTTTATTTTCTTTAATTTTAATTTTAATTTTAATTTTTTATTTAATTAATAAATAAATATTTAAAATAGACAGAAAATTATTTTTCAAATAAATATTCATAGAAAAATCTAAAAATAAAAGAACATAAGTTAAATTCTAAAATGCCCTTTTTTTGCTTTTTTCAATTATTTTTTATTTTTTATATTTAATTTAAAATTAAAATAAATAGAATTATTTTTCATCTATTAAAAATATTGTTTGTATATTTAATTAAAATAATTAATTTTTGTATATTAATAAAATAATTACTTTTTTATATATTTAATTAAAATTAAAATAATTAAAAAATAAATAAAAATGACCTTGTATATATATATAAAAAAAAGAGAAAAAACTTATATTTTTTATTATTTTATTTTAATTAAATATACACAAAAAATAATTATTTTAATTAAATGTACACAAAAAAAAATTATTTTAATTAAATATAGAAATGTAATTATTTCAATTAAGTATACAAAAATTAATTATTTTAATTACATAAACAAAAAGTAATTTTCATTATATAAAAGGTATTTTTATTTATTTTAATTTTAGATTAAATATATAAAAAATTTATTTAATTTATTTTCTTTTTCTTTTTTAATTTATTTTTAATTTTTCTATGAATATTTAATTGAATATTCTAAATATTTATTAATTAAATAAATAAAAAACAAAAAAAATTAAAGAAAATTATTTTTCATTAAGATTTTGACAAAAAATTAATTAAAAAAAAAAAGAAAATAGCTGGCACAACCAACTTAATAAACGGAATCAAAAGATAATGATTAGTTAGTTTTTCAAAAAATAAGAATATAAGTATCAATTAGATTAAATTTTAGAGACTAAAAAATAATTTATTCTTTTCTTTTTCATGTATGATTTAGTTGTTGGTAGCAGTTGATTTTTAATATTTATTAGTTAATAAATAATTATTGTTACTTATTAAATAAAATTATTATTAGTTATTATTATTAATATATTTAATACTTATTAAAGATAAATATTAATATTTATTTTTATTTAAATATTATTTATAATAGGCTAATTTAATTTTGTTATTTAAAAAAATAAAAACTTTAAATAAGAGTTTTTATAAACATTGACTACTTAACTACCTAATAATTATCTAACAGTTAATAATTATTACTTAAAAAAATATTAAACAAATTTAATACAATTATTTGAAAGATGATAATATTGTCGCAAAAAAAAAAAAAAAAAAAAAAAAAAAAAAAAAAAAAAAAATCCACAAATAATTAAAAGTGTCCAAATATATTTTTTATGTATATCCTTTTTTTTTTTTATATTTTTTATTTTTAAA